>VYZS01043915.1:7107-24586 GCA_013400695.1 Neodrepanis coruscans | reverse complement strand
TTGTTAATTCTGTGTGTAACTTTTTTGCATGTGATTCTTGCTCCTCTCTGGGTTCCTCCCCCACTGACCCAGAGCGCCACCTGCCAGCTGGAAGGTGCATCTGCAACTCCTGTTCTGCCGAGCACCACCAACTGCCTGGAGGAGCGTTACTGCAGCTCCTGCACTCCCAGCACCTCACAACTACCCAACACCCAGGGGCACACAAGGGAAAGAGGGACAGTTGTTGTTTTCAAAGTCATTGGTTATTATTTTGTGTGGGTTTTCTTCTGGTTCTATACCAAATACATATTGATTCACCCATACACGTATCTGTACACCCACCCATACCCATATATTCAAAAAAATTGTTGCTGTATGTCTCTCATCCATTGCTATCGCCCCCTACTGTCCAAAACCAGGACACTCTATCAAGTTGATTTCTGAATTAGGAGACCAGTGAGGATGTATTTTCTTACCCCCTTAATCATAATGTAACACATAAAGGAAGACATCTGAATGTCTATATGTGTGCATTTCTGTTCAACACATGAAACCACCTTGGAATTATTTATGTATTTGCTTATCTCAGATATACAGTTGCCTGACTATGAGTTTCAGTGAAATATGACTTTTACTTCCTTACACCTTTTCTTCCAGAAGACTAAAGTCAAACTGAAACATGCACTTGAAACTTTTTCTTGGGAATATGTGATTGTAGTGGGTTGACCTTGGCTGGAAACCAGGCCTGCCAAACTGCTCTACCACTCCCCTTCCCAGCAGGCAGTGGGGAGAGAGAATAAGATGGAAAACAATTCATAGGTTAAGATAAGACAGTTTAGTAAAACAAAAGCAAAAGTTTTCTCGCACCTGAGCAAAGAAGAAAATAACGAGGTTTATTCTCTACTTCCCAATACCAATTAATGTCTGGCCACTTTTTGGGAAACAGGGCTTCAGCACTTGTAACAATTTCTCAGGAGGGAACCGTTGTAGACAATGTAGACAATGCTCCCCACTTCTTCCTCCTTTCCTTAGCTTTTATATCTGAGCTGACATCATATGCTATGGAATACTCCTTTGGTTGGTTTGGTCAGTTAGTCTGGTTGTGTCCCCTCCCAGGATCTTGTCCTTGACTGGGGAAGGAATGATGTTTTGCTCAGCAGTAGTCAAAAGACTGATGTGTTATCAAACCTTTCTAGCTACCACTGCAAAGACAGCACTGTGAACTTTAGCTTATCCAGACAAAATACAATGATTATAGGCTATTCCAGTAATTATTACATCAAAACCAAAGTATGTTTTTGATGTGTTTTACCCTTCACATGTTAAGAGTTTCAAAGCTTTTTTAATTGGCTTACTAAAAAAAAGGTCTGTTCTTTTTTTTCTCCAGAGCAGAACAGAAAACTAAGAATTAAATAGTTTCAAAACAGTATTGATGCCTAAGTTATTATTCCTAAAAGCTGCCATGTCATAAAAGGTTATAGTACCATTTTCATGGTACAATGTATATAATTTCTGTTTAAGAATAGAAGCATAGAATTCTGTGTTTATGGAAGACATATTGCCATGGTCTTTATTATATGATAATGTTCAGGAATGTCAATTTATGCAAGCAGTATACACACATACTGATTTAATTCTAGAAAATCCATACACATTTTCTCAGCTAGTGTTTTCAATATGTAATATTTTGACAGGTGGAAAAAAAAAGGCAAATTTGGTTTTTATTCATTCTCAGTTCATAATGAGTCCACATTATGTTAACTGAATTGTATACCTTAAAATGTTGATATGGATGTATTTCTGACCATGTACTAATTTGCAGAAGAAAGATAGTTCTCCCTCTGAAGGGAAATTAATATGCTGGGAAAAAAACATGAAAACAGGTAATGAAGAATTTCAAAATCACATTTTCCTCCATAAATATGCATTCAAATAACTTCAGTGAAGTGACTATTTGACCAATTGCTTTGTAGCATTGAAAAAACCCAGAAATATTATGAAAAATCTTCCTTATTATGCACAGTTGGTTTTGACTTGCAGTAACCGAACTCACAACAAATCCTTGTTATGATTAAGGTGTGTTTACTCTGCGTGCAGGGAGCAGGTTACAGACCCATTCCAAAGACCCGCTCCCCGAACACGTGATCCACCTGGGTCTATATACCCCTCCTGAGTGGCAGGTGTCACTCATTGCTGATTGGCCTCCCCGTTCCAGGCCCTCCCCATTCTTCGCCCTATCCCGGGACCCAGAACCCCGTCCCACTGGGACTGAGCTGCTGCAACCATTGCCCCACTGCAGGGAAACACGTTCCCCTTGAGGAGACCTTGAGATGTTATTCCAGCAAGCTGTTGTGATGTCTAGGTCTTGCTCTCTCTGCCTCCTTATCTGATGTTTGTGTCTGGTGCTTACATTGACTCTTCTCATGTTAACCCTGTGTCTGACAGCAGAGCCTCCCCAGCCCCTATAGGCCCCACTCAGACCCCAAATAGATCCCTGTCCCCAACTCAGTTTTTAAATTTATCTGAATAGCTTACAGGCATTTAATATCACAGCTGAATTTCTCAGCTGTCTTTAGATATTGTGTGGGTGGAATGAAAGAAAAAAAGTGATTAGCTGCTTTATTTTTCTTGACTTTAAAATGATTAATTTCTTTATCTTTATTTCTCAATATGTACTTTATGACAAACACCCAGCAATAGACTCTATCAATTAAAATTTTGTCCTTTAGATGTTATGGAGTAGTGTAGATTACCAGAATCTTTGAAATCTTCACAGAAAAATAAGTACAATTCAGAGTTACAATTTTATTGATGATATTTGTGAAAAATAATAAAGAGCTTGAAGATTTTACACAGGGAAAAACTAATTTAAAAAAAAAAAGTTTATATATTATAAAGGCATGAAAAATTACAGTTGAAAATAAAAACTAAGCTAATATCCATGAAATGAAAGTGCAGTAGCATGAAATGAACAGAAGTACACTAGCATGAAATAACTTCTGCTATGTGAGAGCTGATATCAGATTATCCAATTGTTCCTTTTGACCTTAAATATATGATACTTTGAAATTTCTCATCTCATATTAGTATAGATTCTTTTTTCTTGAAGAAACAGTTCATCCAAACTCAGGATAAGACACAGAAGAAGCCCCTGGGAGGGACAATACCAATAAGGTTTGGGGAATAAAATCCAACACAACAAAATGACAAGACAGGAGAAAAGAAAGTGAATTTGAAACTGGGGAAAGTAAATGGCAGAAGGAAAGGAGGACTAGAATAAAAAGAGACATTAGAAAGTTTATCTGTGTTACATGATCTAAATGCAAATTGTTAGAGTTCTGCTTTCCTCTTACATCTTTCATAAGGCATATGCTTCTTTTTGAAGCTTGCTGTGCTTGACTCCTTGTTGCACACACATTTTTGTGATTCTACTGAAAGTTTACCTCTGCTGTGTATAACCTGAGATGTGCAAGTGAATTGATTAGTCCTTCCACCTTCAATCACCATCCAACTCAGTAAAGAAAAACCTGTTTCTTATGAGATCCATCTGCTCTGGCTGGCACCTCCATGAAGTGGCAGAAATCCAGGGCTTGGCCAGGTTTCCAAAAGAAAGAATAAAGCATGGATTTTATAAACCTATCTGGAAGGTCATGTCAGGCATCTGAAAATAAATATTAAGGGTTTTCTAGGAAATATATTCACATTAGGACTGAACCATTCAATGTGCCTATTGTGATGAGGATCATACTGTTTCGTATTTAGTATTTATTCCATGGCAACTATCATATCAGTATTCAACTCTCATTGGTAAATGGTCACTGTCAGCATCCATGTGGTTTGGCAAAGTACAGAATAGACTTCTGTGACAGACAAGCATTTCCTAGCCCACTGAGAAGCAAGTTGTTAACAGAAAGGCCCGAAAGATTCACTAAAGTTATTGGGAACAGAAGTCTGAATGGGAGTTGAATGCCAGTGTAAGTAGGATATTTTAGGCTGCTGGCATAATTACAGTCTTCACAGAAAAATGGCTTTCATTCTGAAGCCAGTTCAGAGAAATGCAGATAAACTTCCAATTTATGGAAAGACTCAAAATTAAATCTCTAAATTAATGTGAAACTATTTTTTAATCTCTTATCTGAGACTTGATACTTCTTATTTTCTCACCATTTACATTTCTTGTCTCTAAATATGTTTATGTGCTTTTTTCTTTTTTTAAGTGTTCATTTTGATCATACATAGTATTATTAAAGTCTGTTCAAGAAAAATACGTGAAGACAGATCTAGAATCCACTCCCATTTTTGCTATAAAATTTTTTCATGTTTCACAGCTTTCAGATCACTAAATGCTTTTGCTCATGTTGTTCTCCAAAGTAAACCATCTACCTCATTATGTAAAGTCCTACCGCAGTTTTAGTTTTGACACCTGAAAAGGAAAAATGTCAAAAAATTCCATGAAGTCCAGTGGTAAGGTAGTATTTATTTATCATTAATGAGTAAAGAAGTATTAATTTCAGTGATAAGGAGTAGTACAAAAATGTAAAGCTGAGTTAGAAAAGCTGTGAACAGAAATGAATAGCAGTAAGAGTGGATTTAGGTGCTCTGTAATCATTAAACACTATGAGTACAATTTTATTTTCTTTTTTTTAAGTATGAGAAACTGAGATAACCTTTATCACTCGTCACTTAAGGAAGCACACTTTACAAGTTTAGCTACCATGTGATAATAATGCTAAATCTCATAAGTAAAGCAATTAATACGCTAGTTCTGTTGTCTCTGTAAAATACATGGATACATAGTAGCTGCATTTTAATAAAAAATAATCAAAAGAGTACAATATGTCTGATTAATGCAGTAAAACAGTTCATGAGATTATTAATGTCTTGGAACACGAGAAAACTGTATTATCTGCCCACATATGAAGGTGGATGAGAGATAGAGGGTGAGGGGTATACACAGATAAGAACTTAAGGGACTATCCTACATATGTATTTTGGACTCTTATCTTCTTCAATGAAGATATAAGACATATGACTGTGTCTGTGGCTAATGCACCCTGTAGAACTGATGATGTACAGGAAAAAGCAGAAATATGTTTCCATGCATTCAGAAGGTACTTAGAAGATAAGAACTTATTGGAGGAGATGGAACTGATCACAGCTATTTCAAAATCACAGTCTCGTATTTACATATATTACTTCAGAAACAGGAAGTACTGTTTTTCAAGTTAATAGCAGCTTGGACGAATTTAAACAGGTTGCTCTGAAAGGAAAGAGAGCACAGAAACTGAGACAGGAAGATTTCTGCTTCAAGGTTTTGTGATCTAGGGAGCCAGATTTATATAAAAGGTCACCATCACCCCTCGGCCAACTTCACGTAAGTTATCTACATAGACCTCATTTTCTGTAAAATAAAAGGTGGAAACATGGGCATCTGTCTACTTACAATAGACATTTTTGTGCATGTAGGATGATTACATGCTTAATATGTTTAGTCATCTACATGTTTAGACAGTCTTGAACTGGTCTGTTTTTATAGTGTTTTCAGAATTTTAGGCAATTATTCTCGATGTGACTAATGATATTTGTCTTCTTAATAGAAAATACCAGTCACTGAGAGCAGAACTTCTCTGTAGACCAAAACATACTGATAGAAAGCATCTGTCACACATTGGGTCTGGTTATAGTAAAATCATTGCTTGATCCTCATCCTTATACAATAGATCACATAATGTCAGTATGTTACAGAAAAAATCCAAGAAGATAAAAAATGAAAAAAAAAAAAATAGAATTGAGCATTACAACATGTACCTGCTGTCCCCTGGAATTACTATCTTTCTGTCAGAAGTTAGTAAATTTGCAAGACTCATTTTGCAGTTTGGCTCACTGGATGCTAATAAAAATGTATATACCTAGAAATCTAAATTTGTTGGCATATTTCAGAACTTCCAGTAATCTCATTCTTCTTATTTTATACTTCCATCGCTTAACCTGTAGCCTTGTACATGCAGCCCAAGGTTTCTAAAACCTTTTGATGATGCAGCATATACAGAGAGAGGCACTGTTTCCTCCACTATGGATCAGAGAATGTATAATCATGTTGCCTGAATTTGCCTGCTCCTGCTGCTAAAAATACTCATTAAATGCCTTAGCACAAGTTTTGTTGCATATGTGTTTGCAGCAGTAAAGATCATTGTTGCAGCTCAGTAAGTCACACTAGACACTCATTTTTAACACCTGGCAGCAGAGTACCTCTATGGCTACCACCCTGCCTGCAGACATCCTGCACAGAAAATTAGTTATTCAAAGCCTATTCTGAGAAACAAAATGACAGGAACATTATAATAGCTTATGTTGAAAAACAGGGTAAAAAAATATTCAGTCATGTATTTTATTGCGTAGGTCTGTTCAGAAGCAGATTTTTTTGCCAAAGTTACCATTAGCAGTTTCATGTTTCTTGAAAGTCTCTGATTTCTTGGAATCCAGTCTCACTGCTTTTTGTGGGTCTCTAACAGCATAGTAGACATCTTCGAAATTCACCAAAATATTAGATGGTGGATAGAAGGATAGAAGAAGAAGGTTCACATTTGGCTCAGTCTGGAAGATGAAGGTTAGACGGGAATGAAGTGTGCTCTAGACTCAGGAGCACAGATTTTCCAGGTCTCCCACGAGTCAGTAGCATGGAAAGGGACCTGGTGACTTGATAGCAAGTTGAATATGAGTTAGCTGTGCCTTGGCAGCCAGGATAGCCAACTATGTCCTTGGGGGCATCAGGCAAAGCATTGCCAGCTAGTTGAGGGAGGTGATTGTCCTGCTCTGCTCTGCACTGGTGTGGCCTCATCTTGAATATTGTGTTCAGTTTTGGGTGCCATAAGACAAGAAAGATATTAAGCTACTAAAGAACATCCCAAGTAGGGCAATGAAGGTCGAGAGGGAAAGATATAAGAGGAGTGGCTGAGGTTGATTGGTTTGTTCATCTTGGAGAAAAAGTTTGATTATGTCACTTTGGATTGTAGCTACTTCAGTTTTTATTAGCTGACCATTTGCCTTACTAAATAGAACATTAATTTTACCAACTATATTATTATTATTATCATCATCATCATTATTATCATTATTATTACAGAAATAGTGGCATAACTGCAAGTATAGTTTAATTGTACTGGTGAAAAACAATTTCAGAGAGAAAAAAAGGAAAAACATTAGGCTTTGTTACAACTCTCAAAAAGAGAAATAATGAAGACACAGTATAGGCTTTGAAAGTTGATGCCTGTGTATGAAAGGAAAATTATAGGAAAAAAACCCCAAACAAACCACAATTTCTGTGTATATGTCTTCCAAGTAATAGTAAAGAACATGTTTTGAGTACAGTATGAGTATTGAGTACAAATAAAAAGGACATCACTCCAAATTAAAGGTCTGTCTTCTCAGGTGATTAACAGCCGTGATGCAGCAATCTAAGACAGAGTAACATTTGCAAGACTGAAAAACAAGAACTTAAATATTAAAATACTGATATATAAAGGAGTAGAAAAGTTCTGCTCTTAATGCAAGATGAACCTGTAAAGCAAACCAATCAGGAAGTTTCTCTTCAAGAGCAGTAGTAAAGAGACCTATAACTTTGTATTCCTACAATAATGAAAAAAACTTATTGTGATCAGTAGATCTGTAAGAATAGGTTTAATGAATATGACAGAGTGATTATTTCTACTTGTCACACCACTTATCTTGCCATCTGTGAATATAAATAATAAATAGACTGTGATACTCTATCTTCCTATATTCTTCGCTGCAGAACTCACCATCTTTCTGCTATCAAAACTGAACTACCTTTTATTATTGCAAGGTTTTAAAATGACCTCTGCTAAGATACAGTCACCTATATGATTGTTTTTGCTTTTATTTGTGACAGATCATTTATCTAAAGATTTATTTAGAAAAAAAAATATGCATAAAGAAAAAATGTTTTCTGGGTTAGCAAGAGTCCAGCAAAGATAATTTTTAAATTTATGTCATTGCAAATTGTGTTACTTTAAGACTATGTCTGATTTTTATTTTTCAGTAAAGGGTAAATGTGTATTTCTGATTTAATTTGTCTTTCTATTTCATATTACTTTCATTTTTGCCAATATCATTTATAAGTAAAAGTTCTGTTTTTGTTTAAGAGCACTTAGAAATTGTTTGAAAAAAAATACTTGTAGCTCTTGAAATATGATATTTGTTCATTAGTTTATATCCTTTTGGAGCTGTTTTATAAAGATCCTGAAGAGGAATTCATATAACCTGAACTTGTCATCTCCAGTAGGGATAAATATGTATCAACTGGTCATTTTTGGCTTCTGATTTTTAAATAATTAAGATCAATGGCATTCTTGGGGTTGACTACGTCTTGTCACAATGCTAAAAAGAACATAGAGTCTTGATTGAATTGTCTTGATTTCGCCTTATGTCTTCTAATTCACATTATAATGTTGGGAACCTCTGCCTAAGAATGGCAGAGAGGAAGCAGAAGCATACTCTTTTGAAGGGGCAGAAGAAAAACTAGAACTATCTGAGTATTTTAGATGGTGATAGAAACATAGGCTTAAGCAGCAAATGGAATTCGGGAATATAAGCTCTTATGTAGGTATCCACAAATGTTCACACTTAGTGAGAGGACTCATATTCTTCTATAGACACAGTTATTCTTCATAAAGATGCTTCATTCTTACCATAGAATGGAGTGGACTTGTTTTTTTACTGTTGGTTTATCAATTTCCTTCAGTCTGATTTCTAGTCTATAGATCTCTTGGAGTTACACCATATGTTCATGGTTGAAAAGGGTGAGTTTTAGAAACTGCTTTTATAGTTAACCTAACCTTGACTAATCACTGACAGGATGTCTGACATATTCACAGCAACGTATGTAGCTCATTCCCTCTCAAAAATGAAAAAGGGTGCCCTTCGAGTGTAGGCATAGCCGATGTGCTTGTGCTAGAAGAAAAAGTTCTCTAAGTTAAATGCCAGTGAGCCTAAAGGATAGCCTAAGCCTCACACTTCTAGAAACCTAGAATAAGGCCTTCCTTTGTATTTTGACAACCACAAATGATAAATATTATTCGATTGTTTTTAAGACTAGTAGTATACCAACCAATCACATAAACTCTAGGGGCGCATGATCGGGACCCCTTACCCAATGACTTTGTGAAATTCATCGCGTGATCATACAAGAAACGTACACAAATCCGCCCATGATACAATAAACTATTCCTTGCTTGCAACGCGACTGCGGCCCGTGTCAGTTTGGTTGGGGATTGTGCCCTTAGCAGCCATATCTGAGGACAATCTTTAATCAGGTTTTAATAATGTTTGGTAGAGCTCTCCATCAGTCTGATTCAGGATTAATGGTCATTTCTGTGTGAAGTGCCCATACAAGGTAAAAGAAATCATATATATCAGAGTGCATATGTGTGCTACTGTGTGGCCCAATTAATTGAAAGATGCTGTACAATTAATAAAGTAGGAGCTTTTTAGGGACCGTTGACTCAAATTTCAAAATTTTTTTTGGCTGTTGCAGTGTATAACATCAGAAAATTTACTATTATCCCGATTTCTCTGACATCTATTGATTTGTGCTTGTCATAGTAATTCAGTAGTCTTCATTGCTTCATAACATCAATTTATTAGTTAGGTGATTTATTACTTTACAAAAAATTCTCTTCAAATATAGAAAAAAATCTTGTACATTTATGGTTTTGCTGTTCCTTTGCTTAGTTGAGAAATAGTGTGACTGCTATATATGTTACTCTAGATTGCCAAAGAGAATATGAAGAGAGAAGGAAGAATAAGGCTTATTTTTTCTAGTCATTGCTTAGATGTTTTTATTAAAAATAGATGTGAATACAGAAGATATCGAATCCTGTCATAGAAAATGCAATTATTTCCAAGTCTGAAAGTTTGCTTATTCTTCCCAATAATCCAAATGTGCTGCTTGCAATTTATTTCAAAGGGTGAGTGCTTCACAAGAAAAACATGACAGAAGACGGTTAGAAATGGAAAGTGCTAAGAGCTGACATATCTACTTGGTAAAAGCAGAATCAGAAATCTAGTTGGGAATCTGTATATTTGGAGTGTTAAGGCTACAGAAATCTACCCTTACAGATTTTCCACTCACATCTTCTGATGGTGACTAAGCACTGCAGAGGTGGCTGTATAATAGGAGTGGAAGGATTTTGGATGCTGAAGCAAATACAGTTTGAAATGTCAGATATGAAACTAAGATGCCTCTATCTTTTATATAGAGATATGCATTTCTATGAAAAGGCTTGCACTTATTATTTATGAAGCACATTGTTGACTGTGCTGGTTTTGATGCAAATCTAAAACATAGCCCTGTAGCAGCTACTATAAGGAAAATTAACTCTATCCCAGCCAAAACCAGCACGCTGACTTACAAACCTTCAGCTTTGTAAGGAGCATTGTGGGGGCCCTTACAATTGCAGGAGTATAGTGAGTGAGTTTCCCATGACTTAGTTTTTGCTAATGGTAACAAAGCATAGATAATTGCCTTAAAGTAGTATTCTTGTTGAGAGATAGATGAACAACAGTCATGCATCCTCATGTTCTCACCTCATCACAAAGGAGCAATAATAATTCTGTTCCTATGAATTTCTATTATTATCAACCTTCATGCATTGAGACTAAAGAGGAAGTTCCATGGCCACATTTTCTTCCATTAGTTAGTATAAGAAATAATTAAATCTTGTCTTTTGGATTAGAAATTTGAGATTACAAAGTATAAGGAAACCAAGCATCCCTTTTGATCTCTTCTATTTCCAAGTTCTTTTTTAAAAGCTAATGCCTGCTAATGCTTGCTGTTTGCTGTTAGCCTGAACAAGGCATTTTGTTTGATCTGTTTCATGTCACAAGCAGTAATGACCAAAATGCTTCAGTAAGAGAAATTTAGAGATGACCTTCTACTCTCAAGGAACAACACAAGAATAGCATAGCACTTATTTTCTACAGTGCTTTTAACAATGTATTAACAACAAATATGATTTATTATGATTATAAGGATAGAAGAGGTAGTTCACTTAAATGAGAATTGACCACCTCCTAGTTCTTTCTATCTTTTAAATATTGCTAGCTTGTATATCAAATTGCAGGAAGCTTTGAAAGTAAATCCTAGAAGGTCTATCCAGGGAAAGAAGTTGTGCACCAGAGTATATCAGCTCAGTCAGTGGATCTTGCTGAGACAAACCCTCAGAGAGCCAGGCTCAGTTAATAAATTCTTCAGTATATTCAGTATATTCTTCAGTATATTCAGCCACTTTTTATTTTTACCTGGAGCATTAAAACTTCTACTAAATGGCAGCTACATAAGCCTTCCTTTCATAAATCGAAAGAAAAAGAGACATAGACATTCAATGTGCATGTAAAGTTGTCCTGATTTGGACACTAGGGGACAAAGTGACGAGAGAATGCAATAGACAACAGAATTTATTTTACAAAACAAAAACCCAACAACAGTGTTGCAAGGGGGAAAGATGTGCTCTTCCGGGGTTGGCTGCTGGGCTGATGGAGCAAGGGAGTAAGGTGGAAAGGTCCGGGTCCTGCTCCAAGGTTTCCTGGAAAACAGGAGAATAAAAGAAACCCTGGGGGGGTGTGGAGGTGGCGGGGTGGGGGCAGTGTAGAACCCAAAAGGGGAGAGAAATACTACAGCTGGTGAGCATTGTGGTCCTCAGCCCCATGCTGCCTCTGCTGTTGATGAAGCTGCACTGCTGCCTGAGCTGGGGAAAATGTCAAGCAGAGAAGTGCTGAGATGCAGCTCTGAAAACCGCCGATCCTGGAAAGAGCAAGGGCTTCTGGGATTACAAGTTTTATAGGGAGTCTATTCCCTCGTGATCTCAGGGTCCCTCCCGGCACAGGTCGCCTTCGAATTGGCTAAAGGCGCTTGGGAAACCCCCCTTCACGAGACCTCGCCATGAGGCAACATGGTGGTGTTTCCTGCCAAAATGCCTCGTGGTCGGGGCCCGGGGGAAGGGGAGGGGTCACCCCCACCCATGAGCACCACGGGACGCCCTGGGGGCCACAGGGCCACCCCCTGCACCAGCACTGTGCTGTGCTTGCCCCGCATGCCAGAGGGAGCCACTTGAAGGGTGGCCTCACCCACTGCAAGGGCTCCCAACATTCTTCACCCAGGGCCACGTTTCATGCATGTGGGAAACCCACCATGCACATGCGCAGCACTGGAAGAAGCCAACACCCAGCCCGGCACCAGCAGCCATGGGGGCTCAGCTGCAGGTCCCACTGCTGTGTGGCCAGACACGGTGTGCGCCGCGCCTGTGCCATGCCTACGCTGGCAGAGCGATCCAGTGGGACCGTGGAAGCCATGACTGCCCTGCACACACTGGCGGCAGCATCCCCAGCCTGGTGCCACCACCACAGAGTGAACTGGGAGGGGGCTGTGGGAATGTCCTTGGCCCGCCACCGCTGCTGCAGAGCGAACCAGTGGAGGAAGGAGCTGTGGGAACCATGGATGCCCAGTGTGGCCCCACAGCCACTCTGCGTGTCCATGGACCCGCAGGGGAAACTGCAGGCTTCCCCTAGGCTGACTCTGTGACTGCACAGCACCCAAAACAATCTGTCCCTCCTTATAAAACACAAAACAGTGGTTTGAAACACCCCCTCCCCCCCATCCCCAAGATCCCCCAGACAACCAAACACCCCCCTCCCCAACCCCTCCCGAGAAGAGGAAAAAGCCCTGAGAAACATAACTTCAGGAAAAAAAGAAACATTTTAAAGAAACAGAAATCTATTCTACCCCATTAAAAAAGTACAAAGTCTTTATCTATTCTATCTATTATAAGAGTCACACTAATTGGTTAAGGCTCAAGTTCATCATTACATCTTGGATCAGCTCTTAATTGCGCACAAGGCTGTATTTTAAATATATGTTGTAACTGAATATGTGATTTTTGCCCTCTCAGTGTTTTCTTCTTTAAAAAAATGTGAACTGAAATACATACAGGCTAACTTGAAAAAAAAAAATATTAAGAAAGGATATAACCACTGACCTTGTCCATATATGTTTTCAGTCATCTGCCACTATCCCTATCCCTTTCCCTCTCCCTCTCTTTCACACATGAAAAGGAATTTCTCACCAAGATGACAACATTGTAATTAAGTCTAGAGGCATTTCTGAGCAGCCTTTCTTACAGGATGGATACGAGATTTTTTTATATCTGTTTGTGACTGAATCATCAACAGAAGCATCAGCTATGTCAAAACAGTCTCAGCTAACAAAATGAGAATATAGGTTGAGAGGATGAGGCACCTTTTTTTTTCCGAGTTTATAGGAGATGGTCTGGGAGATAACGCAGACAAGGTAAGCAGACTGTGTTCAAGAAGGATTTGACGTGTCTGGCTTCAGCAGGAAAGTGGACAGCTGGGGAAACGAAAGCTCTACACTGGGCTACACAGGGAGAACCATTGTTTGGGAAGAGAATGCCAACATGCAGCCATTAGGGTCTGCCCTAGCCAGTGGTTCATTGTTCGGTGCTCCCATGTCTCTTCTCCCACAGCATCTTTATCTCAGTGTCACTCCATGTTTCATTATTTCTCTTCCTGTCTCCTCCCACTACACTTGCTTTCAATGTCACAGCTCCTTTCACTTTTCTTAATATTGAGTCTATAACTTCTCAGTATTTCCCCAGTTCCCACTAATCTGTATTACTGACATGTCTGTGTTTTAAGCTGTGCCCCAGACTCGTGTCTGACCTCTTCAGGTGGATCATCCACTCTATCAAATAAATGCACTTAATTTTACAAAATTAATTGAAATGGTTGCTTTAGATTAAACACATTTAGTTTGGATTCTGGTTAGAAGTAGTCGCTTACCTGATTTCTCCCACCCTCTCAGAAAATGAATTAGTAATGTGTGCAGTTTCGTATCAACATTTTTTAATTTTTTTGCTACTTGCTTAATTAAGTCAAGGAAGGAATTTTGTACTGTCTGCTACCATTGTACCACAGAGATAATACAGACAAAGGAACAATCATAAAAACAATATTAATGATAATATGGTCACATATTCATTTTCTCCCCTGAAAATGAAAATATTTTTTATTTCTTATTTTATAATGTAGACCCTTTCAGTGAGACAGTTTACAACATGACTTAATAGTTTCAACATCAGCAAATGTCAGAGCATTTGTGGAAACATATTGCTGAGAAAGAAAGCAAAGTAAAAAGTGGAAAAAAAATTATTTGAAAGATTTTTGAAGTGCAGAAAACATTTCACTATATTAAATGTCATGGAACTTCTTAAGAACTATTCTGAAAGGTATGGTTAAAATCACAGTCTCAGATTCCGTAAAAAAACCTAAAAATCAGTAAGACTGTAGCAGGCATTTTGAAAAAAAGAATTCATTCTCTCCTTGTTGAATTCAGTGGTTAGACACACAAGGTTTCTCTGCATCAGTTTGTTATATAGCATCCTATTTGAATCTACTCTCTCTCAGACTATATCCCTCATCCCATTTTCTTTCAACATTCTTACAAAAAGTGTTAATCATACTAAATTGAGGTGTTTTGGTCTAAGTCCTGACTGTAACTGTTTACATAAAAGTCTAAGTACTCACAAAGTCAATGAGATCCACTCAGCACATTCTTATGAGTCAGAAAAACTTCAGTTCACTCTCAGTTAGATATGTCTATTGGATGGATGTACACATTGTCTGCGACATTGTCTAGAAACTTGATTGAATTTCAAGAACACAAATTTTTATTAAACTGGAGATATAGTAGGATGATTGACCTAATCTCTAGTGAGTCTATTATTTTAGGGAAAAGCAAGAAGTGGTTCCATCTGATATTTTCAAACCCTATGTAGATGATTTGCATGGCAGAGTGTTTCAAATGGTTCTACATACTTCTGCCAATTAAATTAAGCTCCCAGTTTATATATAAAGAATACATTGCAGACAGATACATTTAGACTTTGAGTGTGACTAAAGATGCTGAAATGGCTAAGTCATACTATAAAACACTGTCCTTACTATATCTGCAGATCCAGGCTCTGATTGCTTTTTAATTTATTTATTTTTGTAATATACTTAGTAAAACAAGAATGACTTATTCAGAAAATTGGCAGATCACATAACCTTGTAATTGTGCAGATTTTTAATGGACTGAGTAGCAACCATTTCAAAATTTTTGTGTTTCTAAGATCATGTATTTCTTTTTTTCATATATTTTTCTCTGGATTTCACACTCAGTATTATATTTTATGTGTTTTCTTCATCTTTTGCAGTTACTTTTTGTATTTTAACCTTATATAATTCAGCAAAGTAGTAACAGCAGTAGTAATAAGTAAAAATAAATTAAACAAAAGACTCCTAATAGACATTAAAGGATCTACTAATGGGAGAATAAAAAAAAAATGCTTTAGTTGAAATGTTTGACCTGTGTTAAAGCTGTTTATGCTTTGTGTAGTGCGCCATTAAGCAAAGAAAGATACATTTAAGATATGATGTCTACTAAAAAGTCTCAGAGTTATTCTCAAAAATGCTAGGCATCTATAAAAAAACTTAAGTTGGCAAGCTCATTATATTTAGAAAAAGTTCTGAATCTAAACTTAAATATTTCTTTATTTTCATACAAGTGGCATTACTATCAGGATCCTGAAAAACTTTCCTATAGGTATAATTTCTCTTCACTTTCTGTTCTGAAACAGCCATGCATAGAATAGAAAAGGGTTTTTTATTAATGTTGGCAGTTCAGACAAGTTCTTTGTGCTGGTGTTGTTTGTGGGTGTTTGTTTGTTTGTTTGTTTGTTTAATTTCTTTAAAGAATGAGAATTTGAAAGAAAATTATTCCCCCCCCACCTCCCCCCAGCAAGATTTTGTTTTTTCCTAGTCCTACTGTAGTCAGGTACTTCTAACAGTGATGTAAGTTATCATGATTGCAAATGACCTATATACTTCTGTTATAATCTGATTATTAAAATTAGAAATGCTTCTGCCCAAGCTAACGTCCAAATGAGACTGCATGCCAAAGTCAATAGTATGGATTTTATTCAGCACACGTGAGGCAAAGAGATAGAAAAAGGAAAAGTGGGATGGGATGGAGGGGAGGGGAAGGAAGAGAAGAGAGTGACAGATAGAGATTAATAGAAAAAGTATCACCACTCCATGAACCCATCAGTGTCCTGTGTGGTCCTGTTCTTCTAGTCTTCTTAGTGGTGGGAGTTTCTCAAAAACATAGAGTCAAAAGAATTAACATATGCCAGGAGATGCCAGGCACCTCCCCAGGTGGAAGCAGGGAGTGGGGATCTTTTTAGTCTTTTACAACAGGCTCAAGATTTGTTGCCTTACTTGGATCACATGCAGTCCTCTGGTGGTGCAAGGCCTCAGGAACGAGTCAGTGGGGAGAGCACTTTGGAGGTCTTTAATGGTTTGTGTCCCCTTCTCAGCTGCCTCTCACATGAATGTTCCACGTGTACATGGTCTTCCCAGAGCAGAGAAGTTAGCTCCATTTGGTAGGGAGATATTTCACCATTATCCCACAAAACCTTTCTCCCCTGCTACCCATCAAACTCAGCTAGGGCAATGACACAGATACCTTCCTCTTTCCTGAGCATTGTTTACTTCTTTTCAGACCTGACGTGATTAGACAATATTCTTCTCCCAAGGTCACAGTCCAAATTCCAGCCAGGAAGCATATCGGGGAAGGGGAATGCTCTGGTGGTTGCAGGCAAGCAGTTGCTTCCTTGTCAAAAAGGCTTTCTATGATACAGTGTTTAAGGTATTGACAATATTCCGGTCCATTACAGCTTTAAATATCAAGATTACACAGCTATTTTTTGTTGAAATTAAAGGAAATATCTGTGACAGTGAACTGTCTTGCTCACAGATTGTTCAGCACAATGTCTGTAGACTCATAGAATATTAGGGGGTTGGAATGGACCCTAAAGATCACCTTAGGCAGGGACACCTCCCACCACAACAGGTTGCTCAAGGTCCCATCCTACCTGGCCTTGAATGCTACCAGGGTTAGAGCATCCACAATCTTCCTGGATAACATTTTCCAGTGTCTCACCAACCACACAGCAAAGAATTTCTTCCTAAGATCATGTTTAAATTTTCCCTCTTTCATTTTTCACCCATTTTTGTTTGACCTATCACTACAGTTCCTGATGAAAGGTCCCTCTATGACTTCCCCATAGGCCCCCTTCAGATACTAGAAAGTTGCTGTCAGGTCTTCAGGTAACCTCACTTTCTCTGGGTGGAACAGCCTCAATTTGCTCAGCTTCTCTTCACAGGGAAGGTGCTTCAGTCCTTTTATCAACTTCATGATCCTCCTCTAGACTTGGTCTGACAGTTCCACATCCTTCTTTTGTTGGGGACACCAGAACTGTATGCAATACTCAGATGGTTTCCCAACAAAAGCAGAGTAGACAGGAAGGATCTTGCACCATGTGTGAGAACAAAAAACACAGATATAACCACGTCTCAGACTTGG
>VYZS01043909.1:5321-18901 GCA_013400695.1 Neodrepanis coruscans | reverse complement strand
CGGATTGGGTAACTGGTGCCTGGAAACCACTCCCTGCAGGATTTCACCACGAGGCAGAATGGCAGCACTCTACCATGTGGCCAAGGCCTGCAGGCACTGTGGCGCATCCCAGGGGCCCTGGCATCGATACTGGGCTGCCCTTGAGCCATGCTAGTGGTAGCTGCTCGCCACAGGGTGGGTCCCTGGCTGCAAGGGCCACTAACAGCTCTGTTTGGTGCTGCGCTCCATGTACTTGGGAAACCCACTGCACATGCGCGCAGTGCCGAGAGCAGTCCAGCTGAGATCTGTCAACGCTAGGCAGCAACCATCCCTCGCCGCAGCCACAACTCCGCGCTCACCGCACTGCTGTCACTGGGGGCGGGACCTTGCCCGCGGCAGCCGCTGGCTTGGCGCTGCCGGCCAGAAACCAGGCTGGCCCCGCACTGCGTGTCCTGCGGTCACCACACCATGCTCACAAGGCAAGCCATGCAGGAGAACCAGCAAGGGAGAGGGGAAGGCAGTGGCCACGGTGGTCCCGTCCCGCATGGACTTGCGGAAGCACAGGGACAGGATGGTTCTGTCCCGTCCCACACTTGCTGCCGTTGCCAGGGCAACTCGTTTACAGAAAGCAAGATTTAAAAAACCCCCGTTTCCCCCTCCCATCTCAAAATCCGTCAAAAATCCTCAAAAACCCCTCAAAAGCCCCCTTCCCATCCCCCAGGAGAGAGGGAAAAAAAGGGGGAAGGGAAAAACAGGTTTTAGCTCCAGGAACTTTCATTTTTACACCACAACAGGTTCTCATCTTGGGAAGCAGCTGAGGAGCATTTATTACTGCTTTGATTGTCCTGGTTTGTTCCTCAGCTGGTTGCAATGAAGTTGCCAGTTTGGACTCCTCTGCCTGAATCAGCCTAAAACCCCTTCAACAAGTTGGCTAGACTGCTACCACAAACTCCCTCCCAATTCATCATAAGATATGTAAAAATATAACACTTTATTTTTTGCTTTTTAACATGGAGACTATGTTTAATTTTTCCCTGTACAGTATTTGCCATGTATAGAAAATAAATACGATTAAGTTAGCATGCTCAAATACAGAAGAGAGAAGCAGGAAAAAAAAATGCACCTAAAAAATATCCACCCTCAGTTAATATATTTTAAAGCATTACACTTAGTAATAAAGTAAGAATTTTCATTTTAGTTGTCTTCTAATCAGCTATCAGAATAAACTTCCAGAAGTCTTCATGTTGACATTCAAAGGCTTTGTAGGCTGCTAAAGCTACATGTACTTTTATAGAAGACAGAAATTATATGCCTTGCAAGTCAAGAATTTTGGTGGTGCCAACTGGGGCAAGCTGTACAGTTGCTGTGTGAGATATCTCTAATAAAATTTTACTCACCTAGGGGGACAGTTGAGCCACATGTTTCCATCCTTCTGTTACTGTTGCTGTGTGTGTGATCTCTAGTATGTCTTTTTTTCCTGTTGACATAAGCATAGCATACCAAACAAGTATCTTCAGCAAGTATTTTAGAGCAAGCTAATACAGTTTCTACCTCAGTGTTTGTTTAGGACTGAATTGTAGGCTTCTGAGTGACATCAAAGAAAACACCCCATTTTGTTTCAGTGAATCAAATAAATGAAATATTCTAATTCATATGAAACTCAAATAATGGCAACTGAGGTTTCCTCACACATCAAACTCCCCTTAATTTGCTTTTGAGGGAAAACTTCACAGCAGCAATTTGAGATGCACAGCTGAAATGCAAGAATAATTTCATTTGACTGTTGAAATAAATCAGCGTTGGCACATATTTGAGTGGAATAGCAGAGGCATACTCTGCAAACCAACCAACAAGCAAGCAAAAGCATTCTTGTTTGTGATTTGCTGTTCTGTAGTTAAAACCAAAGTCCTTCTTGTATTTTATGGAAGGAAACATTTACACCATTGGAATGTTTTAATTCACCAAAACTGCCCCTGAATTGTGTTCAGATGGAAGATAGCATGTGGTTTGTGAAAGCTCTATTAAATAATTTGTACAGTTTTTCTGCTTTCCAAAAAGTGTATACAGGTAACATATTGCAAACTAATTTTTTAAGGCATTTCAAAGATAGATGGAATAATAATGATTTACATGTATAAACACATTTTTGATACAGAAAGATTAAAAATATATTTCATAAAATGAACATGTAAAATAGATTGATAAAGGGCAGACACATATTCACATCTATATTACAAATTCAGTAAATGCTTAACATGGATCACCACTACAGAAATGCATAATGGAGAGTAGAGAAAATTATTATACCTAATTGAAAAACTGCAACAAAGAATCTGATTTATATTTAATTCCTTACATTGGAATTTTCTGTTCTATTCTACTCAGGATCTTATATGGGCCTTATCTGGGCAATATGGGAGTATACAGCAGATGATCATTAATTGATGTGACTAGCATTTGTCACATCTTATTCTCACTCCTTTCTTTCAAGTGCAAAATTATCTGAAGTTTTTTGATCTAGGAAGATGCACATAGATGATATAATTCATGCCTGAGATACTGTGGATATATGTGATTGAAAGCAAGATCAAGTGAACTCTTACCAGATTTGAAATGACAACTGCTGAAATTCATGTAATGATCATAGTGTCTGGAAATTTGTTCTGTGCTTTGAGACGGAACCATAGACAGCTTTACACGAACATATTGTGTTACAGAGTAGAGCTCCTGTTTTGTTTGCTGTTTGGTTTGGTTTTGCATTTGTTTTGTGTGTATATGTTGGTTTTAAGTATTGTTTCCTTATTTACAGTAGCAGAGGAGTTTCACTTCAATAATGCAGCAAGACTCATTGCTATTTACTTCATAGGAATATATGAAGTAAATAATCAGTAGAATTCATGAGTGCTATCAATTTTGACTTTAACAGAATAAAAAAGGGACTAGAATGATTGTATATCACTATTTTTCTTGGTTTTTTTAGTTTCCTGTTATGATGTCCATTATAGTTCTAAGTTTTTGAAGAGACTTTCATATTCAACCATATTGACTAACACTGTTTCTATGAGTAACTAAAAAAACACTAATTTACTGACATAGAATAGTTAAATATAAGAATTTTCTTAGTGCCAGCAGATTTTTTTCTTCTTTATGTCGTCTTTAGTTTGTAGTTAGATATTTGTGACTATGAAGAATATATCAAGAAATGTGAAATTAATTACTACCTTTTCTCTCATAACATGGGAATTTGAGGAGCTGCTGAGGAAGCACTGGAAAAGAAAATGAGAAATTGAAGAGGGATCCTGGAGGATACAAAGAGATAGTAGGCAGATCTGGAAAGAAATACTTGAGAAATAGGTTTTATGAGATAAACAGAGTAGCATGAGAAGAAAAAGATCTCAATCTATCATGTTTTTCTCTCTTTACAGACTGAGCACTAAAACAGAAATAATGCAGCTGTTTTGAGATCAGCAGTTTTGTCGCAAATAAAAGTCTGAGAAAACAGTTCAGTGAAAACCAGAGTGTTATAAGGATGCACATAATCTCTTAGCTCAGCCTTTCAAACCATTACAGTCTACTGTGATTGTTCATGAAAGGATAAGACAGACAGGAGTCTCAGGCCCAGAAATCATTTAGTAAAGTCAGTTAAATTTTAAAAGGAGTATGAGAAAAAAACAACACTTCCTGTGTTGTAGTAATTTTACTCCTTTGTTGATTTACTGTATTCTGGCTTTAGGATGAGTCCTGCACATTGTTTTGAATGTGATGATTTGACAGAATATACAGTAGGAAGGATTTTTTTTTCCTTTACATTAAAAAAAAAAAAACACCAATTTTTTCCCATTACTTTTTAAACTAGTAGAATGGTACTGGTAATCATAAAAGGTACAATTTCTTTCAGGTCATATTTGAAATTTCCAAATTTCTTTAGAAGCTTTTGTCTTTAACAGCAATTCAAAGGTCAAGCAGAAATTAAGGATGGATATATACACTCTGATGATACTGTCTAAACTGTGGATATCTATTCTATTGTTATTTTGCAAAGCCGATTGTGATGTCCTTCAGAATTGGTTCCCCCTCTTTTCCATCGTTCTCTGCAGTTACCCTGGGAACCATCCAGACCTGAAGATTATTTTCAAGGTCAGAGCTATTCACAACCACCTTATCCTGCTCCACAACTTCAGAATCTACACTGTTTATTCTTTTCCTCAAAGACATAAACCACTTCTGCAATAGAAATTCTCACTGTCTGCTCTTCTCTGAACACAAGTACTGTGACACTGTTGACAGCCAAATGTATGTGTTTGTTAGCATGTTTGGTGGATGGCTGGTTACTATGGCATGGTCTGAACTGGCTCTAGCAGGCCAGATGAGAGATATGATGTGGTTACATTGAGCTAGCTCTTCTTTCTCTGTATTGCTACTGTTGGAATATCAATAGCTGCAATAGACCTGGCATATTGATTTGAACAGCAAGGCTGCAAAAGTCCTTCTTATTTGACTTGTAATGGACTACATCCATGGTTTTCAAAGGAAGACTGAGTCTTGTAGTGGAGCTCAGGCAATTTCAAGAGTCTTGGTCCTTTTATTGTGCAAGTAAACTCACACTTCATGCTAATGAGAGGTGTAAGTCAGTATACTTTCTCTTTAATGCTTTCTAAGTGAGAAGACACAGATTGTTTATCTTGATCTGTGAAATATTTGTATGGACTAGAATTGTATGGACTAAGACAAAGAGTAAGATCCCTTTTGGATGCGAATGACAAAGGATTTGTGTTATGTCATGGAAGGAGTGCAAGAAATGGGATAATGATGTCCAGAAACTCTGTGAAGAAAAAAATCTAAAAGCTAAGGAATTTTGTGAGATGTAAACAAAACAAATTAATTCTCAGTAATCTCAGATTTTTACATAGACTTTTGGCAAGAAACGTAAGATTTTTCTAACAATCAAAATAGGCAAATCTTTAAAATGAAGTTAGTTCACTGAAAACTGGGCTTATTTTGTGCTTCCTAGAGAAATATTAAAAAATAGTCCAACCCTGTAATAACTAAAAACACACTGAACTGAATCAAGCTTTGAGACTGAGCAGAAAACTGTATTCAGCCTGTGGTAGACCAACTGTATCAAATTTAATTCAGAGCATTTGATATATATTATTTTTTCTTGTCCGCTAGTTTAATGTATCTTCTCTATAGACATTTGAATGAACACAAAATATGTCATTCATTTTAATCAGAAAGATACAAGAGACAGTTGCTTCAGTGCTGCTCTCTTTTATTCTCTCAAAGAATAACTGGCTGATGCAGATTCTCATATGTCAAGTATAAAATCGTTCTTAAATGTTGTTATCACACTCATCCTCTCCTCTCCTCTCCTCTTCATACTGATCTTTAGAATAGATAGAATGTCTAAACCTTTGGAATTTATCACAATGGCTTTTCTTGCCTTATCAATTCTAGTGGATTGAGCTCTGTATCTGCATTAAGATCTTTCCTATCTTCTTGCTTTTCTCACATTTCAAGAAGTCTGTCTAGCTGCAAAACTCGTTAGAAGAAATATATAAATGTTTTTTTGGTTTTTAATCTGAAAAAGAAGTGGCTATACTCTGTAGGAATTAAAAATATGTCTGAAAAGGAAATAGTTCTTCTTCAGAAAACCCAGCTGTCTAAAGACAGATTATTATCTCTGACCTAATCCCATCTTTTCCGTGCCATTAACTGTTTTTCTTCTCTCTTCAGATTTGATCACATTTCTGACAGAATATTTAGTTTTATTTAAATGCAATGACACAAACATCATTAATCTGTTTTCCCTTCATTCATTTGTGTACTTCCTGTCAAAAATGGTTTTATCAGTCATCAAAATTTAATTGAAATGGCAGTGCTGCATGTAGTCACCCAATAATTAAGAAATAAATAGACTGAAATTTCAAATGCACTTGGAAAAAAAAAAAAAGCCCCTAAAGTAATATAAACAGAATAGGGTAATTAAAGGGCTCCCTCTATGATTTTTTAATTCTTTTTAGATGCATATTTATCTGTATACATCACTTCTAAACTGCAGAAGTAGGTTACTATGCCTTGTTTCAGCATCACAAAAAAAGATTAACTGGATGGAGTTAATATGGAAAATTGTTATAGTAAATATACAAAAAACCACTTCATCATCACACCACCAAAACAAGCTTTGCTCTCTCTTCAGAGAACTCCGGCAGTAACACACACATGACAGTTAATAATAGATTATTAAAAGCAGTGCCCTTTATCATCTGAACACTGAATCTTTAGAGGCTTGCAAATAGAACAGTCTGTTCAGTGATTGTAAAAATGTGACGTCAAAGGGCTGTTCTGCTTCTTATTTGAAATGTCTTTGTGTTATGTCAGATACTCCACACCCTATCTTAGAANATATATTTTAAATGCTTATAGCTTAAACTGGTAACATTTCTTAACTACAAAATATGCATTTAGATGTTTATCATCTGATCTTGAAAAACAGTTGAAGTTTATGATCTTTTAAATAAAGATTTATTTACGACTAGTTTACAAAATTATTCTTTAAAATGCTTAATCATTTATAATGAAGTTTATCTGAGTCATACGTGTCTTATAATCAGTTCAAACACCTATCAACATGGTTATAATTATCTGCAACAGATGGTATTAATGTTTACAATACACTGGAAAACTATTAAAAAATACTGTAGAGATGGCCATAATCTGTTCACTAGAAGTTATTATTGATAGATACAAGCTCTCTACTATTCTGTTAGAATCTTTAAAAAATTACTAACCATTTTAGTTAATAAACCTTTGCAAAACATTTATTCATTTCTAATAAATGAAAGAATGTTCCAATTAGTGAACTTTAAGCATCTGATTCTCAGAACGGAATGTGAGATTATCTTTGATGTGGTTTCCCTGAACATCTTGCTCTGCATTTCACTCAATAGTGAGCTTGACAGCTCGTGCCATCAGGGTTTACTAACACCCTCTCCTCTCCTCTCCTCTCCTCTCTGACCTGTGAGCGTNTTAGAATAGATAGAATGTCTAAACCTTTGGAATTTATCACAATGGCTTTTCTTGCCTTATCAATTCTAGTGGATTGAGCTCTGTATCTGCATTAAGATCTTTCCTATCTTCTTGCTTTTCTCACATTTCAAGAAGTCTGTCTAGCTGCAAAACTCGTTAGAAGAAATATATAAATGTTTTTTTGGTTTTTAATCTGAAAAAGAAGTGGCTATACTCTGTAGGAATTAAAAATATGTCTGAAAAGGAAATAGTTCTTCTTCAGAAAACCCAGCTGTCTAAAGACAGATTATTATCTCTGACCTAATCCCATCTTTTCCGTGCCATTAACTGTTTTTCTTCTCTCTTCAGATTTGATCACATTTCTGACAGAATATTTAGTTTTATTTAAATGCAATGACACAAACATCATTAATCTGTTTTCCCTTCATTCATTTGTGTACTTCCTGTCAAAAATGGTTTTATCAGTCATCAAAATTTAATTGAAATGGCAGTGCTGCATGTAGTCACCCAATAATTAAGAAATAAATAGACTGAAATTTCAAATGCACTTGGAAAAAAAAAAAAAGCCCCTAAAGTAATATAAACAGAATAGGGTAATTAAAGGGCTCCCTCTATGATTTTTTAATTCTTTTTAGATGCATATTTATCTGAATACATCACTTCTAAACTGCAGAAGTAGGTTACTATGCCTTGTTTCAGCATCACAAAAAAAGATTAACTGGATGGAGTTAATATGGAAAATTGTTATAGTAAATATACAAAAAACCACTTCATCATCACACCACCAAAACAAGCTTTGCTCTCTCTTCAGAGAACTCCGGCAGTAACACACACATGACAGTTAATAATAGATTATTAAAAGCAGTGCCCTTTATCATCTGAACACTGAATCTTTAGAGGCTTGCAAATAGAACAGTCTGTTCAGTGATTGTAAAAATGTGACGTCAAAGGGCTGTTCTGCTTCTTATTTGAAATGTCTTTGTGTTATGTCAGATACTCCACACCCTATCTTAGAAAAAAAATTCTGGGTTGTGAATTGTACTCCGCGGACTACAGAGTTTTGGCTTAATGGAAATCATATAGCACTAGCATATTTAAACTTCTGGAATAAAGGGTAACAGAGCTCTCAAAATAAGCCCTGGTCATGAATGAATATATATAGTCCTGTGATGGGTTGGCATAGCAACTATTTCTTAGAACTCTGTTGCTGCCTAAGTAAACAGCTGAAGCACCTAGAATATCTCATCTAAGCTGTGTTCATGTATAGTACAAGCCTGTACTGTGCATGAACATTTTCTTTCAAAGATGGGAGCATTTTAGTGGTGCTTTAGTCTTGCTTATTTATACTGCCATTGTCAGTGTTTTTATCATAAACCCTAATTTTCTTACTGCTTGCATGATATAATTGAACTAAAGATTCTAATCTAACTATTTTTTTTCCAATCCAGAACAAAGCTTAGCATAAATAGTTTCAGCCTAGACTCATTTTATGCCTTTGGTTTGTGTCATTTTAATAACATATTTTTCAGAATGCCAACAAAAGCTAAATGTGAACATAAATTTGTCATGGCAATCACTTAAAGGAGCAGCATACCAGATTGCACATATGAAAGGCTATTCCATAATTCAGTCTTTTTATGTGTATTTGTAGCTATTTTTGTTAAATGTGTGTCCTTAATATATAT
This sequence comes from Neodrepanis coruscans, assembly GCA_013400695.1. NCBI lineage: Eukaryota > Metazoa > Chordata > Aves > Passeriformes > Philepittidae > Neodrepanis > Neodrepanis coruscans. Next base: position 10,208 of record VYZS01043909.1, on the reverse strand, counting down.
TTTAAATGCGTGTCCTTAATATATATTTTAAATGCTTATAGCTTAAACTGGTAACATTTCTTAACTACAAAATATGCATTTAGATGTTTATCATCTGATCTTGAAAAACAGTTGAAGTTTATGATCTTTNTCCTCTCCTCTCCTCTCCTCTCTGACCTGTGAGCGTATGGGCACAGAGGATGACAGGAAAACAAATTTTTCTTCTCCTACTCTTATATATTTAGATGTAATATAACATAAAAGGCCTGTTAAAATACATTGCTACAGCATTGGCTGTAGTGGATAAGGTACTATCTTTAGATGGGATTACTCTCGCTCTACATTAGTCCTAGTCTCCTTCAGTAGATTGTCCCTTAGTCAGTGGGGAGAAATAAGCATCTCTTAATGGGCATATCTTAAGAGAGGTGCCTTAGTAGGTTTGATGAGTCAACCTCTGGAATGATTTGGCTCTCAAGCCACGTGACTGCAGAAAGAAGCTGGCAACATTGAAATTTAGTGACATGAATATACTACTAGTGTGCAATTCAGCTCAAGGTTAGAATGTCTAAAATAAGTTATGTATAATGTATCTATGTGCAGCAGGTATCTAAACTTTCATCATAGTTGGTAGTGGCCTGTCAATGCATCAGTCTGGAAACTGAAGAATAACTATCTCTGTAAATCATGATTTTTAGATGAACAGTTCTGAGGACTTCCTTGGCTGTGTTGGTTCTATGACCAGAAAATGTAACAGGATTTTGTGTTTCTGTGTCACATGTAGATGTCTATATTTTCAGATAACAGAATTAAGAGAATCTGAATTTTGCCATTTGTGTCCAAATAGCAGGCTTCAATGAAGAAATAATCTGTGAGAAGAAAATGTCCAGTTATAGTTGTGACTGGGGTCTGTTCCAAAGCCTGTTGGGATGTCATGTGATTTAATTGCCTTTTATCAATTACTGTCAATAAAATAAAAACTTTTAGCAGGCATGGTATGCTGTTCTCTACGTTCTATTTCATCATAGAACGTTCATATTTCAACAAAGTTACTACTGAGGTCTCAGATACCTTATTTTAGTGCAGCACTGCTGCAGAGCATGCAATGTTACTGCATTATGGAGGAACAGGATGTAGGGTATTCCTGTAGGGCTTCAGTGTATATCTGAGGGATTTTACTTTTACTGACCTTGGGTTCATGATTCAATTGACTTTTTATATGATGCTATCTTGGATACTCAGCTCATCTGGGCAGTTCCAGTATTCCTGGGATGCAGATAAGGCTGCTCCCACAAGGCCTGGGTGTCCTGACAGAGTGTGACAGAATGATAGATGCAAGCATTTGTAAATCTATGTCTTGTATCATTTGTTCTTAGATATGTTGTAGCCCCTACCTTGAAACTGCACATATCAGACTTAGCTGATGCTTCTGTCTCTGAATTTTCTGCAGTAAAATCAGGCTAGGGACTTCACATTCCTGTTAAATTACTGTAGTTGTGCACTGCAAGGCTGCTCTGGATAGGAAATCAGCAATGTATTTGTCACTCTCTCTCATCTTTACACTTTGCAGTTTCAGTAACATACGCTAAAGTCTTTCTGTGACTGACAGTGCTTTTTAAAAAACTCCCAAGTGATTTATGGGTGCTTCCTACTGGAATAGTTTTTCTAGTTTTTACCATATTGTTCAAACTTTTTGTATGCAAACACAGTTACAAGAATTACTTTTCTATTTTGACTTATTTGGATTTGGATGATGCTAGTAATCCCCAGACCTGACAATTCCAAGCAGTCTTTGCTGTAAGAGTACTGCCTTACGTCCCATCTCACTAACATCCCAGTGGCAGCAGTTTCTTTGTTCATGTCCCTGTATTGATATATTTAATGGCTATGTGTTATTGAACTATTTGTCATATGACATATTCTTTCACCAGTAGTTTCAAAGATCTGAATGCAGATCCCTCCCCATAAGTGCATTTTGCAATTACTAGTAGCCTTTAAATAATTAGTATCTCAAGTTTATCACTTTGTGTTTACTTTCCTGGATTTAAGATGTTGGGGGAAAAAAAGGACTGTTCTATTTGACTTGTACCACACTGAGTATTGCTCATTGCGAAGTCATCTTGTACTTACGCAATTTGTGTCTGATTTCCCTGATTCCTATAGCATGCAAAGGAAATTACAGTTGGGATCTACTATAACCTCTGAAGCAGTGTATCTGTCCAACACCAGCTATGATATCGTTGGATTAATTTTCATTATGGGAACATCCTCACACAATTTGGATACACTTCTGTTGTACAGAATGTAGTGAGGTAGCCACTTCTGCTACTCAGGAATACTTGCCAAAATCTATCTTTTGCATTTTGGAATTTGGCGCCAGATCTCTTTCCTATAATTCTTGCTTTTGCCAAGTCAGGCAAAATTTCATGACTGTAGACATTTGGCAGTGGGCACATTTTGTGTTTTATTCAAATAGCTTGAGTCTGTACAGTTGTGCTTTTTGCCTGACATTTCAGTATCTACCACACTACTTAGACAATGTTTTCTCTGACTTTCAAAAAGGTGTCTTTATCTGTCACATCCTTATTTTCTCCTTTTCTTTGTACACTTTTTTCTCTTAATGCACTGGACATTTTGAGACAGGTGCTGTTCCAGCAACATTGCTTCAGCTATCTTCATATGTAACACAGAAGCTTTCAAAAACAGCTTTTCAAAAACATCATGCTAACCTTTAGCAAACAGGTACCACAGTGGTTTTGCCTTCTCTGTGTGTTTGAGGTGTTTTTGGGTTTAAATTTTGATTACACTGTGAATCATTGCTCGCTGCCTGAACTCTACTGAATTGTTTTATTGACTTCTTTTGTCTGAAAATGTTGTTTCTGTGTTAAACAAGATGCTTGAAATTCCAGTATTAATAATTTCCTTTGGTTTTATGCTTGCAGTTATTATTGAAAATATTATCATATGATTTTAAAATACATTAGCCTGACTGCAGGCACTTTTGCTTATGTAAAGCTAAGAAAATCTCCCTTTAGTGGACTTGCTACCTGCCCTTAAATTGCCTATACTTTCTATGATCTTGTTTTTTCAGCTGATGATAGTCCGCACTATGTAAATCATTTATTTTTGCAAATTTTCACTGCATCCCTGTGATATACACACACACACACATCCTTTATATCAATACTTGTATTTTCAGCTTAACAGACTGATTTCTCTTTACATTTGTATATTTCATCATATGCAAATCATTTCTACCACCGAACCTTCAAGTCTTCCTTGTAGCTTTAATATTTCTATACATTTTTTATTATTTGGGAGGTTTCGGTGTTTATTCGCTATTTCTCTGTTTTCTCCATGCAGATCAGTAAATTACTCATCTATTTGCTCCACTGAAGCTCTGCACTTGGTTGTGCTTAGTCTTTTGGATTATGTGTATCTTTTGCTTTCTGTAGAGCTTTGGGATTCCTGAGCATTTACGTTTCAGCTGCTCTTTCATCTCTATTACTGTTTCATCACAGGTTAAGTAGCCTTTGTGTGTTGAGTTGACCCCAGCTGGTGTTCACCCAGTCATTCACTCACTCTCAGCCTCAGTGGGATGAGAGAGAGAAACAAAGGGTAAAAAACCACATGGATCCAGGTGTAGTGAGTTGTCCCTGTCTGAACCACAGGTACCCACTTAAGCTGCTCTCACACTCCCCTCTGCAACTGGACAGGGGAGAGAAAATATAACAAAGTGTTCATGTGTTGAGATAAGGACCAGAAGAGATCCTTTACTGAGCACCATCATGGGCAAAAGAGATTCAAAGTAGGGATATTAATTAAATTTATTACTAATAGAGTCAGAGCAGGAGAGTGGAAAGTAAAATAATCATTAAGACACCTTCCCCCCACCTCCTTCTTTCCAGGTTCTACCTCCTTCCCCTGCAGTGACATAGGGAGATGGAGAATGGGGGTTACAGTCAGTTGTTGTTTCTGCCACTGCTCAGGGACAAGAGTCCTTGCCCTGTTTCCCATGGGGTCCCTCCCATGGGAGAGAGTGCTTCATGAACTGCTCTAGTGTGAGTCCATCCCATGGGCAACAGTTCTTCACAAATTGCTGCCACATGGGTCATTTTTCCATAGGATGACCTCCTTCAGTCACAGGCTGCTCCAGTGTGGGTCTCCCACAGGCCACAGGTCCTACCAGGAAAATTTGCACCAACATGGGCTCCTTTCCCCATGGGTCAGCAGGTCCCTGCCATGACACTGCCTTAGCATGGGCCTCCCATTGGGTCACAATCTCCTTTAAGCATCTGCCTGCTCCATCGTGGGCTCCTCCACTGAGGCCCCTCATTTCACATGCTGCAGAGTGAATGTTACTACTCCTTCCCCTCCTTTTCCACTGACCATGATGTTTGCATTGTTCACATGTTTCACTCTGCTCTTTTCTGGATGTAATTTTCATCGGCCCCATAACATTTCTACCTCCCCGCTCCCTGCTTCTTAAATATATTATCACAGAAACATTACTATCATTCCTGATTGTCTTGGCCTTGGTAGTGGTGGGTCAGTTCTGTAGCTGTCTGGCTTTGGCTCTGTCAGACATGGGGGGAACTTCTGGTAACTTCTCACAGAAGCCACCCCTTTAGTCCACATTGCTACCAAACCTAGCCACAGAAAACCAATACACCAGGTAAACACAGTATAATAAGTGAAGGGAAAGAAACCAAGGAAAACGTAAGATGATGCAATGCATCACTCACTACCTTCCACCAGAAATTTGATGTCCAGTTAGTGTCTGAGCAATGGCTACACTGGAAAAACTCCCCTCCTCCACAGTTTTATTGCTGCACATTATATTATATGGTATGTGATAAATTCTTGGTCAGATTTGGGCAGCTCCAAGTTTCTTGCCCACACCCCAAATTA
>VYZS01043906.1:0-17326 GCA_013400695.1 Neodrepanis coruscans | reverse complement strand
TGGAAGGGACCTACAAGAATCAACCAGTCCAACTCCTGAATCCACACAGGTCAGTCTCAAAGATAAACCATACATATGCAAAAGAACTGTTGAAATGCTTTTTTGGACACCAGCAGGTTTGGGACAATGACGACTTCTCTGGGGAGCCTGTTACACTGTTTGTCCACTCTCTCAGTGAAGAATTTTTTTCTAAAACCCAATCTGAAATTTCCCTGGCACAGCTTTAAGTTATTCCCTTAGATAATAACTTAGGTATTACTGAAAACTTTAAAGCAGTGAAGCTGTCTAACCTTATCTAATTTATGGAAAAGAGGATCCAATCTAATGCATGAAAATTTGTTTGTGCTGGGCCTTTATCTCTCTAGAGCTGTCAATATTCAGTTATTCTGAGAGTAAAAAGATTCCCAGTTTGCACAGATTGTTTTTCATTCTCTTACGTATTTCCATAAATTGAAAATAGGACATGCAAATTTTAAGTCACTCACTTTTAATAAAAAATGTATCCCATTGGTCAGAACAAGTTCTACATTTTCAGGGTTTTGTTTTTCCCAGTAATGGTGTTGTAACTCATACTTTCATCATTCATAAATTTAGTTCTCAAAATATGCATTTAACTGCTATTATTAATAAGTGACCAATCCAGAAATTTAAATAATTTTCTACATTAATCTACCCAGACCTACTCGTAAAATAACATTAAGAGTTAGTTTGAGGTTATAACCAGTATTATGTAAATTTACAAGGATACAAACAACTGATGATTTCCTAAATATTTTCTGAAATTCTTTGTCAATGTTATAGGATAATCACAGTCTCTGTTCCAGTTATATCATTAAGTGCTAGGTAAAATTGGAGACAATGAAGACTAAGTGCTATAAAAGCTGTAGAAGCAAATTTTTCACCTTGATTTCAGAAAACAAGCAGTTGATAACCATGTCCAATACTTCTGATGACTTTGTTTATAGTCATTCATGACAAGTAAGCACAATACTTTCAAAGAGGGAATTAACCAAAATTTTCTCTGTGTTTGGTTATTTTATGACTGTTTTAAACACTGAACAGGATCTGAGGTGTTTATAAATATATCTTGTATTACTCTACTTGAATGACATAAAACAAATTATATCTCAAAACAAATTGCCAAAGTAGCTCATGGTATTCACTTTATTTAGAAAAGGTGTGTCTGAAAGGGATCAGTAGTTTTGACTGGTTAAAAACATGCCCAACAAGTGTAATTTCTTTAAATTTTGCTTTGGCTTTTGTTCCTTCTGAATGGTAGCCTTGTTTCTGGAAGTGATTTATCTTCTAACATGAGAAAATATAGCATTCTCTTTTATCCACATTGAGAAACACATGATAGTGTACTTGTAAAAAAAGAACACAGTTCAGCATGTGTAACTTAGCGTTTTTATTTCCCAGCATTGAATGCTTTGTGTTTAACTTTTTCTTAATAAAATGTTTATATGGAATCACACTACAGTAAAATGTCATAACTGTCTTATCACTGTTAGTTGAGAACATATATTAACAAACTGAACTAAATGACCACTTATTTGAGTTAGTAATTATGAAACCTTTCATTTGACAATTAAACTTTTCCTTCTCTATTTTTTAATTGGGTCACTCTGAGCTTCGGAAATTACACTCGACCTGTTGTTTCACCCTGTGAACTCAAGCTTTTGAAATGTAACACTCAACCAATATATGTTATTAAACCTCAGCTCTGAAAGAATCTTCAAAATATATATGAGTGCATGGGTATATGTGAGTAGAAACACCAGAAATATTAGATCATAGTTGAATTAACAGAAGAATGTCCATAGGTACCTCACAAATAATTCATTGTACATATTTCACCTTAAAAAGTATTTATTAAATATTTTGCAACGAGTGGGTATTCCATTAGAAAATGTCAGTTTGATCAGACTCAACTTTTTGGAATAAATATACATTCTCCATTCCCTGAAATGTTCATGTGGAACATTTGGACATTTTTCTGTCCAAACATTACATTTTTAATAAAAGCCAGGGATAACAACTTTTTCACACAAGTTTGGTCACTCAGAGAGTTGTTTTGAAGCTGGCATGAAATTTCCATGAAAATCTCTATTCAGGAAGATTTACCATCACTCTCACTTCTAAGCAAACCTGCAAAGAAACTGTCATCTATGAGATTCCACACACATCTTTTTTTTAGAGTACTCACCAAGAACTTATGGGCCCTGGTCCTTTAACTTACAAGAGGTACAGCATTGCATTTTCCATATCCTTTACCAAAACCATATCTACTGAAGCTTAAAACCATGTTCTCATTTTGAACTTTTTTTTCTTTTCCCCACTAATTCAGTATTACTGGGGAAGTTAAAGGTGTGAAAATCTTTAATGATTCTCCTAAAATAGCAAAAAAGTATATGGAAATAGTAAATAACCCCCACATTTTACAGTCCTCTGATCTCATTATACCAGCCATGTGTCCTGGTTTGGACAGTAGGGGGCATTACGAATTGATGAGAAAAAACAACACAGCTCTTTCTTAATTACAATTACCCCACAATAACACGCAAAAAAAATAACCCCTTTGCTGCTCTGGACTGGCTACTGGGCTGTGGAGAGAAAGGAAGGAATGTTGCCTCATGGAGAGAGGTCGCCACTCTGGAGTTGGTGAAAAATAAAGAGAATGAAAGGAAACCCCAGGGGACCGTAATGGGAAGAGATACCACTGCTTGGAGCTGCACACTGCATTGCCACCGCTGTTGGTCCAGCCACACTGATGCCTGGGCCCAGGGAGTGAGCTGAGAAGGCAAGGAAGCAGATCCAAGAGCCGGGAGCTGAAAGAGGAGCCGAGAGGGAGCCAGGACAAAAGCGGAGCAGAAAAGGGGCCAGGACTTCCGTGTCTGCTCCTTTTATAATGCCCTGTTCTCACATTTTCTCAGGCTGTTTTTCTCATGCATGCTGCTTTTCTGCTGGTCGGCAGCCTGCCTCAGTGTCATATGGCACTGGGGCACCGCCCACCCCTCTCTGGGATCCACCACGAGGAAAACATGGTGATTCCTGCCAAAAATGGCCCACCACCAGCCAGCATTGCTGGTGCCGCCAACGCTGCAGGGACTCCCGGGGCAGCCTGGGGCATTGCCCTTGGGCAACTCTCCCAGACAAAACCCTGGGTGGCTGGTGCCACGTCTGGCCACCCACAGCAGCGTGGACCAAGCAAGGAGCCGTGAGAGATGCCCGCTGTTGCAAGACCATCCATACTGCCGGCAGCAGCCGGCTCAGCACCACCAGCAGCAACCAGCTCTGCGTGGCACCACTGGGGCAGTGCGCTCTGGGACTGCACTGCACCACTGCTGGCCCCATGGGCAAGTACCAGCGGGTGCTTGTAATGCACCAATCTGACAGACCAAAGCGGGCATGCTCGCAGAGCCAGTACAGCAGCCGCTTTGCTGCCCAGGCTCCGGGCTGGACAGGGCAGCGTGTGGGCTTGCATCACCATTCAGCAGCTGTCGCCATCATCCCAGGAGCTGTGGAGCAGCTTGTGGGGCCCTTGCACTCTGCCACACCCAGGCTGAGGCCAGTGATGAATGCACATCAGCCAGCCAGACATCGATGGGGCAGACGCGCCATTGCGCTGGAAACTGCTGGGATCTATCTACTTTGTTTTCTCACAAAAACAAACAAAAAAAGTTTTAAAAAACAACCCCTCTTCCCCCATTCCACAACACCACGCTATTGCTTTGTAGCAGTATTCTAAGCTGAGATATACACTGTGATGTATTTTAACTCATCAACCTGACTTAATGTAGCACAGAAGATGTGCACAAAGTATACGAGGTATATGTTCTGTTACATATTTCTGTAAATTCAAAATAAATTATGTGCAAGTTTCATAGTAATTTTTTTATGAAATAAAAAAGTGACTCAACTCTCATTTTTCTGTTGTTTCAAATGATGCTTTGTTTTCAGCAGTCAAAAATGCATTCCTCAAAATATATAATGATCTGTGTTTTATTTTACTTATTTTTTAAAAGAATCTCCTGAGGCAGAAATGAACACACAGAATTTTTTTCTATTTATATCATAAGCAAAGGAAGAGATGAAGAGAATTGAATAGCTACAACTAAATGCACACAATGGAAGCAAATTCAATATACTGTAACACTTTGTGTTTTATTGCAACAAAATTTTTGAAGAAAATTCTTGCTCTCTTAGCATTCTAAATGTAGCTGTCTCTTGAGGACCTGGACTTGTTACCCATGAATTATTCAGGTTATAAAACAAAAGCTAGAGACCTATAGGAACTGCATCCAAGAAAGACATATTAAAGTTTTAACATTTGTGTGTAGCAGCAGCTGGGAATCGTCCTGTTTGAATTGGATTGATTGGATTCTCATAAAACAACTAAAACCAAAGATATGGTCTTCTTGTATTGCTCTATAACAGAAAGTCCACATTTCTCATCCACTTAGAAGAGATCTGCATGAACAAGAAGAATGATCATGTTTTATTAATTAAATAATTAAGTAACTAACATTGAATGAAATATATGGTTTATATTTATTGTTCATGGGCATTCTGAAATTAAAACAAATCATCTCCAGTTTCCATATAATTAAAAGTAGAGACAATAAAGAATATAATTACAGAAATATTTGTTAATTCAACCCATTTTTACAGGATTTTCAAGGAGATAGAGTTATCATAACCCTTAAAGAAACAAGGGTTATTTTCAAAATTTAACTCATCTGTCATAGGATTTGAAAGTAAAGACAAGAATCAATGGTGTAATATTGGAATAATTTAAATATTATAATAACTTCATCAATGTTTAATGTATTAAAAACTCCTTATCGTCTGTCCATTAAGGAGATAGTGTCACTATGTCTCTGTTTATGTTAATAATCCTCTGAGTATTTCTGAGTATAGAGCTTGTCCTAGCCTTCATGACAGCTCTATCTCAGGGTGAAACAAGGTGAAAAAAGTTTCTTATCATTTTGTATTACCCAGCTACCCTGAAAAGAATACCTTGACTAACAGATCATGGTGATTTAAATGCAATTTCAATATCACTCAAATGGTCCACTGAGATTCTGGTTACATGAATATATGATTCAAAAGTACAATGCAACTGCATGTAATTTAGCAGTTACATAAAATGAAAGGGTATGTCTACATGATCATGCAGAAAGTTGTAAGTGATCTCTGCTTATGCTGAAGCTGAGTAAGCTTTTAGAAACAGCACAATATTGAGTCTAAACTAATAAATCCTTCTGATTCATGGTTCATGCTAGTACTATGGTGATGTAGATATATGACTTCCCTTTATCTTGGAGCATGAGTTTCCTCTGTTTTCAAAAGGTGATGCAGACTTATACTGAAAACATATGCATGAAGGCATTGGAATAGTCTCTAATAACAATGGTAATGAAAATGAAGGCATGAGGGGAATATATTTCAAGTATACATATGTGTCATGTAAAATTATGCACACACAAAATTTTTAAACTTATGATGTTTGAAACAAGAAGAAAACTTTCTAGGTGCATATGGCTGGCCAAAATATAATTCACACTGACACAGAACGCTCCTCAGTTTTCATATTTCTGAAAGAAAATACATAATTTTTCCCCTGTGTCTCTCCAATAATGACATTCTCTTATTGATTTTTTGGGGGGTTATTTTCCTTATAATACTTTAAATATCAACCTTGTATTAAGAAAAATAGGTTTTGTCTTACAGATAATGGCACTTACTATGCTGGAAAAGGTTAGACTCTACTGCAAATGACAACCATAACTGCTCTGAAGTCCTTTCTTTGTCCTATACATTAATGCATATGTAAGTAAGTAGTATTATATTTCAGTATGCTGAAACCCTCTTCATCAGTATCTTATCCATTTATTGCACAGAACTTAGGAGGTGGAAAAAAACCTGATTAAGAAACATGGGACAACATAAAATCTAGGTACTTACAGGCTTCATTTTTCATTTTCATTCCTAAGCCTGTGAAAAGAGTCTCTTAACCTTTATTTTTCTAGAGACTGACTGTATCAATGAAAAACACCTTTCTTTATTGGTGCTATCACTCTACTGTTAGTATTCAAAAATCACCCCATCACCAACAGGTCATCCATCTCTAAGTTTTTTTTAACTTCAGAAAGCTACAGTAAGACACTAGAATCAAACATTTGCAGCATAAGATTAAAACTGCTGTGATGGGAAAATGTAGCAACAAGCCAGCACAAAATACTAAAACTAAGTCAAACCATTCAAAAATAGATTGAAATCTTTTCTTGAACTGAACAAAGTGCTCTTTCATCTGCTTGACTGATCAGATTGGACAACTGGAATGCAGAAGACACTAAGAAAATAATCTACTGGAGTTGAATCAGATATTGGAATTTTTACCTGCAGTCAACCCATTTTGTAGGTTATAACAGATATTTCTTTAGAATATACTGAATTCATGTAGTTGAAGCTATGTTCACATTATATTTTTATATTCCTTTTGGCTTGTAAATAATAAATAAGTACTTCATGGCACGATGGTTAATTTATATCCAGATTTCAAAGAACAATACCATCAACAAGGGCGACTTAAACAAGCACCTTTAAAATATCATAAACTACGTATCTGTCCCTATAAAAACTGAGACTTGGCTATGAAAACAAATGGCACAGTACCACTTGCATGTTCCTGCCTAAAAGCATTTTTTCTCTATATTTCTTTTAAGAATACCTTCTATTATCTAGCATCTTGGAACACATCTTTCAACACTTTGTTAACAAGTACCACCTGGCACTGGACAAACTATTTCAAGATGCATAATATACACACAGAAAATAAAATTAAGATTTGTGTTGAGAGGGGCCTTAAAGACCATCTAGTTCCAATTTTCATGTCTTGGTCAGGAACATCTTCCTCTAGACCAGGCTGATCAAAGTCCTATCAAACCTGGCCCTGAACACTGTCAGGGTTGAAGCATCCACAACTTCTCTATGCAACCTGCTTCAGTGCTTCACCACCCTCACAGCAAAGGATACCTCACAACCTTCACATCAAATACAGTTCAGGATTTTATTTCTTTTTGGTGTTAAAATGTCTTACTGTTGTGGGCTTCTTGTCATAGCTGTCATTACTTGTTGAACAAGTAATTTCCATCAGCCTGAAAAAAACCTGAATCCTAAAAGCTTCCTTTTTACCTAAGTGAAATGAAATTTTAAAAAATCAGTATACTTACAACTTGTACTCTTTTATGCAGTTTATTATGTCCTCTAGTTCTACAGTCTTCAAATGGACTTCCACTAGACTTTTTTAAGCAGAATTTGATTCATATAAAATGCAGAGACCTCTTGACAACACAAATATGTCGATTTCCTTTACTTACAGTTCAGAAAACCTTAATATGTATGTAAATCTGACCTCAAATATTTACAATGGAAAACAAAAATAATGGATCAGCTGAATCCTGGTATTATTATTCTGATAGTTTTCTCATACAAAAATAATTCTTTGTAGAGAAATCTCTCCACTAGGGGTCGCAAAAAGACTGCTTAAATATCACCTATTAAACTAGAATAAAGCTCACATCAGAGAGTGAAGTCAAAATCAGACCCAAAAATAGCACGTTGATCCATAATGAACAAACAATTTAAACTCCTGGGGATGAGTCACTGATGGCTTTTCTTGCTCATGTTTTTGCTTGTTTATTTTGAATGTAAGTAACATTTTAATTTTACTTTTTTATTTATAAAACATTGAAATATTTTGGAAAAGGTAAGTATTACATTTATTACATTGTTATAAATCATACTGCATAAAAGATGATATTTCTGCCTCATATTAAGATAAACTATACTAAGATGGGGTTAATGATGCTTCCAGTAAAACTAAGGGAAAGTATTTTCTTCACAAATCCCAAGGAGGCAGACAGATTCAAGTTTTGACATAGACCCAAAACACGAGTTCCTTTTTCAGTGCTCTGTGTGGTGGTGCTGCAATTTCTGTATTGGAAAGGACAGGGCAGCAGTGATGACACCATCTTCCTTACAGGGTAGACAGTGAGGTGTAGAAGCACACACCCAACATCACATCTGGGAGCCTTATGCAAGGGTGCCATACTCACCATGGGCAACCTGCTCTTCCCCATATGGACCAATTTATGTTGACTCTCCCTGCAACATCCACTGTTTTGGTCTGAGGGGAACTGACACCACTGGTGTGGGGGCCCAAGGGACATCAGCAAAGATGCATAGCACCAGAGATAAGGGGCTGGTGATAGTCACTTTTCTTTGCAAATCACTTTTCAAAATAATAATAAGGAGGTTATCTGTGTTTATTTGGGCCTAAGTAACTTATTATTTTAATAGTACATGTGTAATAATAACACCACTAACAATAACAGTATTTGGCTAAATATTAAAGATTTCAGTTAGGCTAAAAACTATCCTTGGCTCTTCAAATGCATAAGGTTCGTTCCTGTTTGCTTATAAAGACTTTATGACTGTTGCTCTTGAGGACACAAGCAGTCCTTGACAGATATAAGTGAAACTGACTAGTGGATTAGTGGTTCTTTAAGCCTGATTTTCTTTTCTTTTTATTAGACTAGAGCGAATTCCAGGGACCTAAATATAATCATGCTTATGACTAGTTTTGTATTTCTTGTCACGTCTAGTGTGTTGACCCTGGCTGGATGCCAGGTACCCACTAAAGTCTCTCTTTCCCTCCCCTCTGCAGATGGACAGAGGAAAGAAAAGGTAATGAAGGGTTCATGAGTTGAAATAAGGACTGAGGGAGATCACTTGCTAATCACCATCACAGGAAAAACAGACTCCAAGTGAGGATATTAATTAAATTTATTGCTAAGAGAATCAGAGCAGGATCATGATAAGTAAAATAAATCCTAAAAACACCTTCCCCCAACCCTCCTTTCTTCCCAAGTTGTATTTTCTCCCTCCCCCAGCAGCACAGGGAGATGGGGACTGGGGTCAGTTGCTCAGAGAAGGGTGTCAGTCCTTCCCCTGCTTCCCATGGAGTGCCTCCCATGGAAAACACTCCTTCATGAACTACTCCAGCATGAGTCCATCTCATGGGCAACAGTTCTTCACAAATTTCTGCAACATTGGTCACTTTTCCATGGGGTGCAGTCCTTCAGAAACAGACAGCTCCAGCATGGGTGCTCCCCAGTACCACAAGTCCTATCAAGAAAATCTGTTTCAACATGGGCTCCTCTCCCCATGGATCAGCAGGTCCCTGCCAGGACCCTGCTCCAACATGGGCTTCCCACAGGGTCACAGCCTGCCTTGGGCATCCTTCTGCTCTGGCATGGGCTCCTCCATGGGCTGCAGGTGAGTCTCTGCACCGCTGTGGTCCTCCATGGGCTGCAGGGGCACAGCTGCTCCACCGTCTTTACCATGGGCTTCAGGGGAACCTCAGCTCAAGTGCCTGGAGCACCTCCTGCCTTGGTGTCTGCATAGTTTTCACATGTTCTCCCTCTGCTCTTCTCTGGCTACAATCCTCCTCTGCTCAATAACATTCTTTTCTTCTTAAATATGTTATTACTATCATTGCTGATTGACTTGGACTTGGCCAGTGGCAAGTCTGTCCTGGAGCTGACTTATTTTGGCTCTGCTGGACATGGGGGAAGCTTCCAGCAGTTTCTCACAGAAGCCACCCTTGTAACCCACCCCGATAGCAAAATCTGGCCACAGAAACCCAATATATCATGTAAACTTAGTACTTCCACAAAATCGGATTTTCCAGGTTGAGATAAGGACAGTTTACTGGAAACAGCAATGAGATAAGCAAAAAAAGAGTAACAGCTACAGTAGAAATATAAAAAGAAAAAAGTATTAAAACATATAAAAATATTAAACATGGTGTTAAAACAATAAAAATATTTTAAAAAAAGAGGGTTATTGCATACCAAATGCTCACAGAGTCTGATCAATGTGATACAAAGATTGATACCACTCAGCTCCTGAGACAGACACAATGGCTCCCCAAACCCCTTTGTGCACATGATCCTTCCTCAGGCTCAAGGCTGCAAAAAAACAATGACAGACAAACCCTCCAGTCAGACCGGCACCACCCCACAGATCCATTCCCTTTTTGCTCCTTGAGAAAAAAAGGAACAGAAATGGTGGTGGAAGATCCATGTGTCCCCTTTTCCTTCTACCTGAGGCCACACCCCTTCTTCATAGAAGTGAGAGTCTCTTAGTTCCACCCCCCAGTGATAACATGGGTGGCATTGAGTAACAACCTAGACAGGTTGTTGACAACCTTCACAGCTACCCCAAGAAAATTAACTCTGTCCTGCCTAAAATTAGGACACATTATTATTAGTATTACTGTTGTCATTGCTGTAAATACAAATGCTGCTGCCAGTGTCATACTATCAATGCTGTCATACTGTCAAGCTGATTAACTATAGGATGAATTAGCAGACAATGAGGTAGATGGAAAACTACCATCAGAGTGGGGATCAGTGGTACAAAGTATAGTTGAAGGCCAGTAATAGTGGTGTTCAAAAATAGGTCTGATCCTGTTTAATGTCTTCATTAATGACCTGGATGTTGAGACAAAGTGTGCCCTCAGGAAGTCTGCAGATGACGCAAAATGGAGAGGAATGGCTGATACACCAGAGCCTTGTCCTACCATCCTGAAAGACCTCAGCAGGCTGGAGAGAGGGTCTGACAGTAACCTCATGAAATTCAACAAGGGTAATTGAAAACCATTGTGCCTAGGGAGGACCAACCTCACACAACAATATTCTAGTTTATTGGTCCCAGCATAAGCAGCTTTGCAGAAAAGAACCTGGGGGTCCTGGTGGATACCAAGCTGAACATGAACTAACTATGTGAACTTGTAAAAAAAATGTTAATGGTGTCTTGGGCTCTATTAGGAGGATTCTTTCCAACAGGTCAAGGAAAGTGATCCTTCTCCTTCACTCAGAATTGGTGATGTCACAATCTAAGGGTTTCTGGTCATTTCTGAGCTCCTCAATACAAGAGAGAAAGGGACACACTGTAGGCAGTCTAGCAAAGGAAAACAAAGGTGATTAAGGGACTAGAGCATCTCTCCTGTGAGAGAGAAATTCAGTCTGGAGAAGATAAAGTTCAGGAAGGATATCAACAATGTGTATAAATACCTGAGAGGAGGCTGTAAAATAGAGAGAGACAGACTCTTCTGAATGGTGCCCAGTGACAGTACCAGAGGCAATGGGAAGCTCCCTCTGAATATTAGAAAATATTTTTACTGTAAGGGTGACTGAGCATTGGCACAGATTGACCAGATACGCTGTGGAGTCTTCATTCTAGGAAATACTAAAAATTCAGCTGGACACTGTCCTAGACGGTGTTCCTTCTTGAGCAGGAGATTTGGGTCAGATTACCTCCAGATATCCTGTTGAACTTCAATCATTTTTTGATTCTGTGATGGTCCATAAAAGGGGGTGGGGGAAAAAAAATAGTACTTTTGTGATTTGAACAGTTATCATAAAAAACAAAACAAAACAAAAATTTGAATGCTTTTTATTATTACCACAGTTGTTGAAGCTGTTTATTTTCTTTCTTTTAAATATCTCCCATAAATTGTATACATTTACTTGTAGTCTATGAATTGACAAGCTACAGGTGAGCTATAAATAATACAGTTCAAGTAAGACTGTAGTGATCTTTATAAATTAGCTGTAAATATGTACTATGTATATATAAAATTACATAGAGCACAAAAGTACAACTACTTTAAAGTTTTACATGGTTTATGAGGGGCAAAATTTATTCCAAAACTTAGAGATGAATTTTAAATATACTCTGTCATCAGAGAAAAATTAAGAACTATGTTAATTCAAAAGTGACAGAGAAATATTTAGGCTTTTAAAGTCCACCGTGAAATACTCCAGAGGAGATAGTGTAAGAAGAGTTGAGAACATTACTTCAATGATTAAAAAGATTTCTCTGGAATTCAAGTTAACTTCTGTTTAAGTGTTGTTTAACTGGCCTAATCCATATGCAGTTACAAATCATGGTAACTTGGTTACTGGTTTTGGAAATACTGGTCTTTGTCTTGGTATGAGATCATAACATATAAAAAAAACCAACCCAAACCTCTGATTTGTAGAGAACATTGTCCATATTTTTGTAAATAATATTGTATTATCATGAGCAGAATTATTTGAGAAAATGACAAGCTTTTCCTATGTTCTTCATTATATTCCAAGTTAATTAATGAGAAAAAAAGATTTTAAAATATCTTAATATAATTCATGCTTGGTTTTGCTACAAAATTCATTACTTATATTAAAAAAATGAAACAAAATAACATAAACACTTACATGGTACATAAATTGTAAATGACTTTATTTAAACGGTGAATCCAGTATGCATAAAAATTCAGTTGATAATCTGTGTGCTCATGCTGTGTATTCACATACATCAACTTTCCAAATTAAACTTTTTCCATGATATTGATAATTTTCATATATCTATAGAGATGCAAAAAATTCTTTCTTACAGACTGCACTTTTTGTGTTTCTGTACATAAATACACACATATTTGTGTACTTACACATAAGTAGGATTATTTAGTTAGATATAATTGCACTTCTTGTATTTATGACAGATTCTACTGTGTTTTGTACAAAAATGACTACAAGATATTCTTGAGAACTGTTTATAATTTCTTTTTTCATAAAGCTTGGAAGCTTCACAGCAATAAGATATTACTCCTATAAATTATGATTATAATTGCTAACAGTCTATGCCCCTTTTCATCTTAGCAGCACTTCCTATTAACATAGGTACAAGTGGTTTCCCATAATATGGTACCATTACACGTGATGATTTGATTGGCCACAACATTTATAATAGCATAATATATTTTCTGCGGCAGTTGCTGATAAGTTTAAGAGACAGTTTATACTTGATGAGCACTGTGCTAGAAATATGCACCTACGATTTGAAAAACGTACTTTTTGTCAGTCGGTACTATTCGGGAATACTTCCTGCAGAGATGGGGGAGACTAGTTGCCAGATTGTAATTATTAATCCTTAGGCATTAATGAAATTACCTTTCTTTCAGCTAAATTACTGTGTTTATTAATAATTCATGAAAATTGACCAACCATTTAACACAGTACATACCACTGTCTGATAAAGAGACAGTTCTTTTCATTTTGTTCTAGACTGATTAATAATTTAAGACTTTAAATGAGATAGAACTTTGCAGTAAGATAATAATATGCCACTAATAACTGATGAATTCTAAAAGCATATGTTCCTTTTGCCTTGCTTTTGCAGTTTGTGATTAGCTCTGTAACAAGGAAAATTAGGTTCTTGGGACATAAAAATATCAAGAAGAATAAGTAGAAAAAAAGCATGTTTCTCTACTTCCTCAAGCTAACACACTAGATTTAAAAGAATTCACGGCCAGCTTTCCTATACAATATGTGCACAGAGAACTAAACAATGCTTGATGCAATGTCCAGAATCTTAATTGCTAGACACTTCATTGAAAGTCCCAGAAGAGGGGGATGTTTACCCTCAAATAGAGAAGGCATTTTTTTTACCTTCTAGGATTCATTACATTATTAAGGAGGATAAAGGAATAGTGCCCTTTTTCTTGTTTAAAGTATAACAGGAGTAATTAAAATAGTAATTTAAAAAAATATAATGTTATTAGTTTGTATTTCCTCTTCCATTTGGCTTTTCATCCACCGGATCTAAGAAAAATTACAGCTTTCTAAGGTGTGTATTTATTTTAACTGTATCACTTGCCTTCTCTTTTTATAGTAATGTGACACCTGTTGAACTCTAGTACCAACAGTCAAGCATAGGTAGAAGTGCTCTGTTATTTCTATCTACATTTGAAAAGTTTGAAAATATAATTTTTATGTTGACACCATATGCTTTATCCTCACATTTGCCAGCAGGATATAAAATATTGAGTACTAAAATTAGACTTCTGAAAAATTAGCAGATATTAGTATCTTTTAGATAAAGTTTTAAAAGGACCAAGTTATTCTTATATAAAAGGCAAGTGAGATGACCTGAACAATTACAGGTCATTCATCCTAATGCTGGTCTCAAGCATGATAATGCAGTTGATGGTGTTTGATGTAGTTTATTATCTTTTTATTAATGCTTAATAAACAACTGTTTATTAAAAATGTTTTCAAATGGATTCAATGTCTATTTTGATGAGAACAAAAATCTGAATGATACTGGTTTTAGTGCTGAAGGATTACACTTGCACATTTGTGTGAATACTCTGTGATGTGACCTTTGAGGAAAATGCTATTTATGTGATCAAAATTCAACATTTTAAAGACTAACCAGATATTATGTATCAAAATGTGATTTAGAATACCATCGAGAGATACCATAAAAAAAAAAAAAATGAGAAGACATGAAAAAATATGATCCAAGTTAATTTGATACTCATATGGATTCTTAGATCTAGACCAAGACACTGACACAAGAGCCTCTGCCTTTCTCCTTAAGAAATTAATGACATTTACCCTTTAAAATCTTGTCAATTACTTTTAGGGAATTGAGGTATCATCCATCATGGAAAATTAAAATCCAGCACCTACTGCTACTCTCTTGTCAAGCAATGGTTGACTGCTCATTTTAGGACTGCTTCAGGATCTATTTTTAGTACTGCTGTTGAAGCAAGTTTATTGTGTAGAAATGACCTCAAGGTTTACCAGATAAACTAGAGATCAAAACATTCCCTTTTCCTTGAGGAAAATATTTTATCCAAATCACCAGTCAGATTCATCTTGCATAAATATAGATATCCTGAGTATAAACTGATAATAGGTTGTCAATATCCTTAGTTATTTCTTTAAGTCCTAAAATATTCCTTAAAATAGAGGTTGACATTAACCATGTTTTTAAAGAAAAAGTCAACTAATGCTACACTACACATGGACCTGATTCTGTCAGCGAGTGTTACCGTGTCTTGATCCTCACTCCTATACAGAAGCAGGCAAGCACATTGTGATTAGCCTAAAGCTAGTGATGAAGGTGAAAGGATGTTTAAGGGTTCATTTCTGTATTTTGACCAAATCCAGGAGGAACCTAATCCAGGCTTCGATTTCCAGAGCCAGCAAAAGAGGATGATCTCTGTGTTTCCACTAGCTTTTACCAACTGTTGTGCATGAAACAGACAGGCACATGAAACAGTAAGATTTGCACTGTGCAGGCTTCCTTTGCTCTTATTTCCAGTATTATGCTGATACATTAATGCTGATGAAGTTTTGTGAAGATTTGATGTTTTCATTAGACACTAAAAAGGAAAAAAGTAAATT
Source organism: Neodrepanis coruscans (assembly GCA_013400695.1). Classification (NCBI taxonomy): domain Eukaryota; kingdom Metazoa; phylum Chordata; class Aves; order Passeriformes; family Philepittidae; genus Neodrepanis; species Neodrepanis coruscans. The sequence continues at coordinate 2,018 of VYZS01043906.1, read as the reverse complement.
CCTCATACAATCTCAGAATTTCTAGGATTTTTCTGTTTTAATCAATATTTTCAATACAACAGCTTTTTAACGGTAATAGTAATGACTAAATTCTGCCCTTTTGATATCCCAACCATTTATCAACTACTGGCCTTTCAGTACCTAAACAAGACTTACAAAAAAGAGGGAGAGTGACTTTTTGCAAGGGCAGAGAGTTGATGCAGTAGAGCCTGTATTATATAGTTTTCAAGTAATTTTATACAATTTTCTAAAGTATAGTTTATGTAGTTTTCACTAGTTTTCACCTCTGCTAAGAGTAACGACAAGACAAAGGGGAACAGTTTTAAACTAAAATACAAGAGATTCATATTAGATATGATGAAGAAATTCTTTACTCATAGAGTAGTGAAACACTGGAATAGGTTGCCCAGGGAAGTTGTGGATGCCCCTTCCCTGAGGCCTGGTTAAACACCAGGTTGAATGGGGCCCTGGATAACCTGATCTAGTGGGTGGCAACCCTGTCTATGGTAGAGGGTTTGGAACTAGAAAATCTATAAGGTCCTTTCCCTTCCAACCCCAGCCATTCTATGATTCTATGGATCCATAGAGTGAGGCTCTAAGGACCTTGGTGTCTCCTGGGGGAAACTGCCACTGAACAAAAGTTGACAAGGTTAATGTGCTGAGGCTTCTGTTCAAGGAAGTTATCTGAATGATAGTGTAAAAACTATCATACAGAGTCAAACATTAATCACAGTGATCTTGTTTGGGCTTATAATACCTCAGATGTTTTTGCAACCTTGTTTTAAAAACATGTCTACTTTTAGAAAGAAAATGTTGATTTTGATGAGTTATCAAAAAATCATCTATTTTAAGGCTGTTATTATTCATATTATTATTGTTATTACACTCATTTTTTTCCTTTCTTCATTATTTTCAGAAAATGTCTTAAATACGTTCAATTCAATAAAAAAAACATAATTGAAGAATGAAATTATAAAATTCATGATAGGTAAATGGTCAAGACAAAAGCAAGACAATAGTCAAGTTCTTCTCTATAGCTCAGTTTAGGAGCCAAAATTTGACTCAAGGAATACATGGTTTTTTTCTGGGCCATTTATATATACATATCTGGAGGCATATGCAATTTTTTTTCTGCAGTCGTAATATTTTTCCTAAAATGATGCTAGTAATTATCTTCTGGCCTTGTAGTATGTAGAATAATGAAAGGATCTCTTTTGTGGAATCTAAGTTGGAAGGTTAGTGAAATTTTTCAATATTTGCAAGACCTTTTAAAACTTTTCCTGTCCTTTTCAGTTAGTGCAAAAAAACCCAAATGAGCTGTCCTTGCATTCTATTATTTTATTTGCATTTGCAAATTATGGGAGTTTGCACCCTAAAAGCAAGATATCCAGTAAAGAAGCTGTAAACTACAAGAATCACATACCATGTTGGCATAAAATGTGTAGGCTCAGAGACATAGCATGGTGTGGTGAAATAATGGTACTATTACACAGCAGATCACCTTTTCATATTATATGGTCAGAGGAAAAAAACCAGTCTATCTTCAGAAGATTGTGTTTGTTGAAGATTTTCTGCAGAATGAAACCAACACTACAGTATTTTTATGGAATAACGACCTTATCTGCCTTGATAATGTTATGGTTTCAAAACCAGAACGAGGGGGTGAAGTGTCGAATCTTTCGTTTTGCTTCTTTTCTTAACCTTTTCTTTGTTTTTGCCCCTGGGAGCTGTGGAGTGTATGTGTTTTGTGTGTGTGTTTGTTTATGTGTATGTGTGCGGCCACGGATATCAGCTCAGCCCTCCCCTGGGGCTGTTTGGCAGCGAGAGCCCCCTCCCCCCACCCCGGCTCTTTTCTCAGGAGGATACAAGCCCAGAGCTGGAGGGATGAAGGGAACCAGTGCCTTTGGATTCTAAATGGGAACCTGCGGGATTTCAGACGTGGAGTGGCTCCCCTTCTTTCCCCCCCTTCCTCACACCACCCCCACCAGAACTCATGTGGAGGATATGGGCGCAGACAT
>VYZS01043904.1:1057-11346 GCA_013400695.1 Neodrepanis coruscans | reverse complement strand
CCCAGGGGGCCAAAGGACACCTTTTTCCCCCTTTCAGCACTAAATCTCTCCTCGGGCTAAAAGGGAGGGAGGGGGGTGCGCGGTTTTTTGTAATCTTCTTGCGTTGTTCCCTCAGTCGAAACCGGGCAGAGGTTCACGGCCAAGGGGATCTTGAGAACACGTGCTCCCTTCTAACTACCCTGGAGTCTCTCAGCCGGGCTCAGAGCGTCCTCACCTCAAATGGGGGCCCTGGAAAAATTCAATTTGTTTGTCTGTTTTGCACTTTATTTGTCGGGTTTTGGTGTTTGTGCAAAAATAAACTGTGATTTTTTGTGTGTTTTCTTCATTTTGGGGGGAGTGTTTGTGACTTCTCTCAGAAAACTTTACTAATTAAAAAAAAAAAAAAAAAAGCCCTTACTCTCAGCCTCTTTTCTGCCACTGCCAACAGCTTGCCATCTTTTTAGTTTCCCCTCCCCAACTCCAAATCAGATAATTATTTTTTTGTGCTTCTCCCACACTTTTCCCTTTTGAGTTCACAACGGTGTTCTTCTGCTCATAAAGCAAACTGGCCAAACATGATACCTTGGCAACATCGTTTTACATTGTCATGAGCTGTGTTAGCTTACTATGGCCAATCAAAGTAAATTAAGTTGAAAGAGAAACACACAATTGCGAGCAGGAATAAAGGAGCTGGCAGAGAATGATCATTTGGTTCAAGTGACTTGTGGTAACCGAACTCAAAACAAATCCCTGTTATGATTAAGGTGTGTTTATTCTGCACACAGGAAGCAGGTTACAGACCCATTCCAAAGACCCACTCCCCGAACATGTAATCCACCTGGATCTATATACCCCTCCTGAGTGGCAGGTGTCATTCACTGCTGATTGGCCTCCCCATTCCAGGCCCTCCCCATTCTCCGTCCCATCCCGGGACCCAGAGCCCCCTCCCACTGGGGTTGAGCTGCTGCAACCATTGCCCCACTGCAGGGAAACACGTTCCCCTCGAGGAGACCTTGAGATGTTATTCCAGCAGGCTTTTGTGATGTCTAAGATTCGCTCTCTCTGCCCCCTTATCTGATGTTCCTGTCCGGTGCTTACATTGACTCTTCTCATGTTAACCCTGTGTCTGACAGCAGAGCCTCCCCAACCCACATAGGCACCACTCAGACTCCAAATAGATCCCTGTTCCTAACTCACAAGCAATCTCATGAAATCATAGCTATACATTTTTAACTAAGATGCAAAGGGAAGAGGAGTATGTTTGCTTTATGACTCCCACTTTCCCAGTAAGAATTACCTCTGTATCCCCATTTTTTTTCACCTCATTAATTTATCACTGTTAAAAAAAATATTGGGGGAGAAAGGAAAATTCACAATAGCTTGACATTGCTAAGTTAGGGGGGAAAAAAATAGTAGGAACGCTTCATCCACTTTATCAGCTGTTTGAGCTTCCACTCTTCCCAATCACATTTTACCAAAACTTTCAATAGTATTAACTATGTACAACTTTTCAACACACCCTTTCTCTTTAAAGTTCCCTAAGCCTCGACTCTTAAGCCCAATGCTTTCTCTCGAAGTATCCTTGAAAATGCTGGTTTTTACCACATCAGGCTCCCCCTCTCTTTTATGATCAATGTCACCTGCATTTTCATTCTCCCAAAAGAAGCTCCTTTTGTACTGAAGAAGATCCAAGCACTGTAGGTGAACCAAATAATACTGTGGGCTTTAGCAGTAGCCCAGGGCTTAAAAGACTCTGTCTCTCTCTGACCTACTTTCAACTTAACATGTAGTTTTCTGAGTCAGGAAGACTGAAAAGACTTACCTGAGTGGAAAGGAAAAGCCTGGTTAAGGCAGGTGAATACATGCTATGGATGAAGCCAGGCACAATGGCTACACCCCAGGTAAGGTATCTGTGCAAGCGGAAAAGAAAACAAATCAGACAAAACCCAAACCAACCCTGTCACACACACTACACGTCCGACACACAGCAATCATGCATCTGTCACACAGCAGTGACATGCCTGGCACACGGAAATCAGGAGCCAAACACATGTCTGGCAAGTGCCAATCATACAGCCATCACAACTTCCCTTCTCCATCATAACAGTCTCATCCCCAAGCACTGCTTTTTATCTTTATTGAGGTGACATTAGCCAGTGCTGTGCATTTCTTTAATAATTTTCAATCAGAAAATCAGATTGGATTGATTTATGATCTGTAAAATGTGGGGTTGGTGGGTTCGCATCACATGAAGTGCAATACTTTCAGATTCATACAGCTCTGAGGAGATAAAATAGTGTCAGGTACAAACAGAAACAGTAGCATCCTGAGTTTTCTTTTGCATTTTGCTCATTCTTTTTATATGAAAAGCCGCTACAATTGATTATCTTGGCAAAAGGCAGACTCTAAAGATGAAACAAGTTGTGATTTGAGTCAAGCTAAATTGGGATGGAAATATTTTACTACAGGAAAGCTGCAAGGAGCAGAAAAGAGTAATTCTGCTATTAAAAAGTTATTGTCAAAAACAATAACCTTTATGGAGTCATCATGCCTTTGATTTAACAAAGCACAGAGCTGAGGCTTAAATATTAGATACCACTGCAATATTTAACAAAGATAAATGATGCTTTGGATGAGAAGAGGCGTTTCTTATTACTTCACACAACAGCAGACTAAACTTTTTTCACTTACTTTGGTTTATTAATTTTAAAGATGATGACACTTAGGGGCCACAGTTCTCACAGGTCTAGATATTTGTTTGCTGAATTGTGTAGACCTGAAGGATTTAAAACAAAAGAAAGCTAATTCTTAATTTTTGCATTAAAAAACACCCAAAGTGTTTTGAGAATGGCAGATGAATGGTGCCAGTGCTGTGCCCTTATGTTCTGAGCATAAAATGCAAACACCATCTTTTAATATTTCTAATACATACAGCTAAATGAATTAGCATTGCAGTGCTAGATTATTTTTTCTTGAATACAGGAAAAGGTCAGAAGAATTCTTCTTATTGTACTACTTGATCTTTACTGAACAGATATTTTGTTCCTTCGAGGATCTAGCCCTAGGCTTTGACAAGAATGGAAACATGATGCACCATTTGCTGTATGAGATAAATACTTAACATTTAATTGGTATTAATTGATATTATGCCAATGGTAAGAAAAAAGTCACTCTTCCTTGAGAGAACTCAGAATGCTGTGTGTTTTGAATTGGACCTCTATCTTTATAATTAGAAAAGTTTTATGACTGCGGCAACCAAGGTACCAATTTTAGCGACTATAACGTGCTTTTCATTGCTTTCACAGCAATGAAAATTCATAAAGTGAATCAAGGTTATTCAATTACTTACTACATCATAATAGTCTTACCCCATTACATTGCTTTTTGCCTCTATTAATTTTTAGTTTTGAATTCAGACTTAGGTGATGTTTAATGCTTTCAGGGAACTCTTTTGTACACTGGACAGTTTCTCAACCACACAGATGAAAGCCATGCTTGTTTGGGACACCAGGGCCCCACTGGGCATTGGGCAGGTCAGAGGAGCAGCAAGAGGAGGAAAGAGTTGTGATATAACAAATATTGCTTCTGTGATGGATTTTTTGCTTTGGAACAATGAGAACTCTTAGGAGATCAGAAACAAAAAGTGACCTGGGTTTATTAATTGCTTTTTTTCTGAAAACTACTGGATCCTTCTTCGATTTTCATTGCCAAGAATGAAAAACAAATTACTCAATGTACGGTTACTCACACAAAATGGACATGAAATAATTTTCCTTTATAACTAGTGTATAGCTCTCCATAACTATTTCCCCCAAACCTGTAGAACTGCAGGCATTACATACATTAAACAACTGTCTCTCTTTGAAATCTGATCTGCATCGGGGGTTGTTGACATTTACAGGGTTAGTACCACAGAAAACAAGGTACAAACTCCTTTCATTTTGGACAATGAGGAGGTATTCACCTACCATGTGCCAATCCTCATTTGCAAAGCAGCTGGCAGTGAAAAGAATGGCTAAAAGTGATTAATAGCTACCTGTCAGCAATGTGCTCTGCCTACACTGGCTGGAACCCTGAGTTCCTAAATATACCATATAAACCCACATTTGAACCACTTAGCTATTATGCTATCACTACATCAACCACACAGATGGTAAAAAGGATTTTGAAGTTGACTGCCAACAGACTGCTGAAAGTGCACTAACAGTGGTGGAAAAATCCTAAGAGCCCTACATAGATTGGCATGAGAAATGCACCAGGCTGACAACTTTCCAGACTTAGTCAACAAAACAGTGAGGGCAACAGCTGTGCCGTCATCTCCCCACTGCCCCATCACTGTATCTCACTGCTGACCTGGAGAGACCACCACCAAAAGCAAAGAAACATCATAGTTATTTTGGCATCTCTGATGAGGCTGCTAGCAAGGGTGCCAATTAGTGCCAGGTTTCATCATATTTGTAAACTGAAAATGTGTTTACTCGAAACTGGGCTGAGACTACCAAATTAATTTTACATAGAGTGCTCAGCCACCGGGTGGTAACAACTTGCAACTACTAATGATTTGGCTGGATTTGAATCCTAGAGGTAAAAAGTGAAAGGCTGTCTGTCCCACCGCTGGTTCCTTGAAATATTCGATCTCTACTATCATAATGCAGAAGGAAAGTTGTACAGAAGTTAGGCACACCAGGACATGAAGAAGATACCAGCTCTCATGTTACTTATCTTTTCAAGCCCACTTAGGGCTGTGTATCATACCACATTTAGAAGAACTACTGTGAACTCTTGACAATCTCAGAGCTAAACTAAAATCACTTGTTTGTGCCGAACACAAAGACAGCCTTTAGACTGTGCCAGTCAGTAATGATTTTTAATGCTGGAAGATGCAGAGTGCATGATGCACTTTGCACTGTTTCAGTATTAGGAAAATGTGTCTGACTAATGCTTCTTACACAAGGCTGTGAGAGGTCCATTATGTTTTATTACGCAAGATAAATATATCCAAATATATTCCAAATGCGCAAATAGGACAGAGACATACTTAAAAGAATATTTATTCATCTTACAATTGAGAGTTCTCAGATTTTAAGGAAGCAAATACCACTAAAATCACTCTTATGTCTGTAGCACAAATATAATTTATTTGAAGAAAAAAAAATTAGGTATTCTAAAATTTGTCAATTAAAACCAAGCCAAATTCCTTATTAACCACTACATTTGAGAGCCTTTTTTAAACTTCAACAAAACAGTCTTTCTTCTCATAAATAACTTCAGAAATGCTGTATATCGTAACCCTCTCAAACATCAGGCCACTAGAAATACGTAAGAGGCAATACAAAATTTCCTGGTACTATAATTAACAAGGCATCCTTTCTGGTCAGGTTCTTCTTCACAGTGAGCCTTTCTGTGTGCTACTTTTTCCTTACAGGGATATTCAACCTACTTTTAAAATGACTGGGAACCAATATAAAGTACTTCAGCTCTCATTAAAAGAGGGATTCATACAGTCATTCATTCAGCTGAAGTGTAATGAACTACATTTTGGAATCTGAAACTTGAAGACCTACTCTACATTAAAATACACATTGTGAAGCTCCACAGGCAGATACCATTCTCCAATTTCCCTAAGGTTAAAAGGAAAAAGAGGTCCTGTACTTCTTATTTCAGCTAACTACCCAGAAATCTTGCAAACACACTCACTTTAGCTCAGCATGTTGGGCTAGGGCCAGATCACATAAAGACAGTAGTCAGTGTTTTTATCTTGTGGCAGAATATTTAACACTTAAAAAAATAAGATAGACACAATTTTCTCATTTTCCTAAATTAGCTTTAGTTTAGAGAGAAGTTCAGAGTTTCTTCTTACTCGTCTCAACTTTTTCCCTATAGAAGGGTTTTCTGGAGTTTAAAGCCATCCAGAGACTGCACCAAACTTTTCCCTCTCCTTGGCAGGACATTCATGAGAGCTTTAAATTTGCGGGGTCCTCTGGTGTCAAGCAAGTCTTGGGCTCACTCTGCAGCTCATCCGTCAGCTGTCAGTCATCCTCCATCACAGCACTTGGGGTCTAACCCAGAGACTCCTACAAGCCTGGGACAAAGTTGTTTACTCTGCTGGGCTGGTGCAGGCAGGAGACACACAAAACATACCAAAAATAGACAATTACCTCAACAACCACCTCAAGGATCAAGCTATCCCAAGACAGGCTTTCTTATTTTCATTTCTTAAAGCACTCACTGGCTGAATTGTAGTGCTTTTTCAAAAAGCACAAACGTTATAAACACACAATAATGAAGGGGAGATGAATTTATTTGGTCCTTTGGGATTGGCTCATTTTCAGTCAGTTAGTGGTGTTTAGAGCAAGAGCACACTTGTTTTCCTTTTGGATTTCTTTCCCCACCCTCAACACCCTAAAGTGCTCATACATGTTTCAACCATGGAGAAAACCAAGAGAAGAAAAGACTTACATGTATCTGTGTGCACAGGGCTGCCTCTCACTCTCATTGCCCTCTTACTCCTCAGCACATCTGATAAAGCCTTATCTAAAGGCAAATGGTGCCTCCTGGATTACTGTAGGCATTTGGTACACAAGGCAATTCAGACCACTTGTACCTCCTAAAGCTGGTGCTTTATAGATTGTGCGGAGGATAAAGGTTTCTGTCCTATCATCATAGTGGCTTTTCTTTGATACTGGGATCAGGACATGGACCTTCTCTGTACTGCTGCACTTATAAGTGCTATAATCCTTTCTACCTTTTTCCTTTCCTGCAGTGCTGTAACCAGGTGTGAGGAGTCCTCCAAGGGGGCTATGGCAGGCACAGTCTAAAACCTCAGCATGACTCCCTTTATTTTGTCTCATCAGCTTCTGCTTTTATTTCACACTGAGCATTGCGCTCACTTTCTGTGTATTATGTTTGCTTCAAAAGTGTTTTTAAAACAAATATTCACAACAATAACTCCATACTCATCTAAAACAAAACGAGGGAACAATATTAGAATTATGTTCCCTTACCTTCTGTAGTGTTAATTTTTCAAAGGAGCTTAAAAATTGTGCCCTTAAGTGTAATATTTCAACCACCATGTGAGAGTCAAGTCACCCAGATTCCAAAAACTTAGCCTTTGCCTGCCACCATCTTCCCCTCTGTTGTGTGAATACCTGCCCTTTATCGAGTACATAATTCCATTTCTGGAGTATTCCTCACCCCAGGGTGACTCACAANTAAAGCCTTATCTAAAGGCAAATGGTGCCTCCTGGATTACTGTAGGCATTTGGTACACAAGGCAATTCAGACCACTTGTACCTCCTAAAGCTGGTGCTTTATAGATTGTGCGGAGGATAAAGGTTTCTGTCCTATCATCATAGTGGCTTTTCTTTGATACTGGGATCAGGACATGGACCTTCTCTGTACTGCTGCACTTATAAGTGCTATAATCCTTTCTACCTTTTTCCTTTCCTGCAGTGCTGTAACCAGGTGTGAGGAGTCCTCCAAGGGGGCTATGGCAGGCACAGTCTAAAACCTCAGCATGACTCCCTTTATTTTGTCTCATCAGCTTCTGCTTTTATTTCACACTGAGCATTGCGCTCACTTTCTGTGTATTATGTTTGCTTCAAAAGTGTTTTTAAAACAAATATTCACAACAATAACTCCATACTCATCTAAAACAAAACGAGGGAACAATATTAGAATTATGTTCCCTTACCTTCTGTAGTGTTAATTTTTCAAAGGAGCTTAAAAATTGTGCCCTTAAGTGTAATATTTCAACCACCATGTGAGAGTCAAGTCACCCAGATTCCAAAAACTTAGCCTTTGCCTGCCACCATCTTCCCCTCTGTTGTGTGAATACCTGCCCTTTATCGAGTACATAATTCCATTTCTGGAGTATTCCTCACCCCAGGGTTACTCACAACTCACTATGACGACTGTTTTAAGCTATCAGCTATCCATTTGTCACAGTGTTTTTATGTTCACAGTAAGCAGCAAATAACCAAATCCCAAATTACATTACTCATCCTTACCACTGAATTCAATGTTTTCTTACCAAGGGAGCAATTAATTTTTGGTATTTTATTTGAAAATCATGTGACAGTCATGGATGCATGAAGAATCAGACTGAGGCAAAGTAGAGCAATGCTATCCATAATGCTGTCCTGAGCATTTACCTCAGAACCTATCCAACACCTACAGAGTAAATCTCCCAGCTGCCTAAAGGCAGATTGGTGTTCCCCAAAACATCAGCAGTTGGAAAAGGGCAGGATTAACAGGCCCATTTCTTTCAACAGAATTCACTAGGGCCCTTCAATGCTCAACAGGAATCTGATAAGAATTTACCACAGGAAGCCAGAAACCTGTTCCTGAACTTTTGTGGAGCTCATGCACATCATGAAAACCTGCAACTAGACCTCAATCATTGATGAGGGTCAGGCCCTAGGCCCAGAAGATATATCCTGTTATATAGCTGTGGGACATGTCCCAGAACCACAGACAGCGCAACATTCACATATTTAGAGATTCCAGGAAGAGTCACTCAAAAGTTTTCCTTAACAGATAAACTGCCTGGAAGTAAGAAAGGCTCTCTTAGGGGGAAGCAGCAAAGAGATTTTCCAATTCCCAATTTTTCTCCATACGTATCAGCCACGCTTCCTTTATTTTCAGTAACACATTTTTCTTTGTTTGGTTATTACAGAGCTCCTTTGCCATACAACTAAATACTACAGTTTAGAGACAAAGCTTTGGAAAAAAGTATTAATGACCAACTTCATTTCCTGTTTTTTTAGTACAAAAGCAATACTTAAATGACTGTTGAAAGGTAGCATTTTATACAGCTTATGAAAAAGTCATTAAATGCTTTCACTTAAAATGACTAGAATAGACATCAAAGCCAGATAAAGAATGAATACAGAATGTTCCTATCTATTCTTAATGTCAATATAGTGAATTCATTTGTTACTACAGTCTATTTCAAGACAGAGTGTTTGCCAATACAGAAAGCATACCAGAACTAAAAGGTTCTTAGGTCAACTTAAAAAAACCAAATACACCACCAAAACCGAAAAACCAAACAACAAACTAGCCACCATGGACACAAAGCAGTTACTTTTTCCCCCATCAGAAAGTGCACAACAAATAGCATGAATGATTATCATGTCTCATGCACATTTTAGAGGCAACACCCAGTGAACTGAATCATATCTTCCATTCCACCAAGGCATCTACCTGACCCTGAGCAGCTTGACCTTACAATTAACTGATCACTTTCCTACATCTGAAATGAAAATAAGGTTCCAAGATACTTAGTTTAGAAGGAATGGTATCCTGTTAGTGGCTACACTGACAAGTACAGTCACTGCACTCAGGGCACAGTTGGGTTTTGTCTCTTTTGGGTTTTTTTGCCTGGTTTTGTGCTTTTTTTAGGCAAAACCTAGAAAGGAACTACAGATTCATAAAAAAATTTGTCTCTCCTCACAGAGTATATGATTCTTTGGGAGTCTTCCTACGAGATGTGTGGGTTGGTTTGATACACACGTCTCTGCAAAGAAATATCTTGCCCTTAGGAACATAAGGCAAAGCACTTTTCACCAGGTTGGTGTTGAACATGGTCTTAAAATAAAATTATTACCTGATCTGAAAATTGCTCCTGCTTTTATGCTGAACTGCTGCTGATTTGATTTTAATAGTTATCTCCTCTAAGGGGACTCATCATGGTGAGCACAAATGTAAAAAAATATTTCTTGAAGATCTGTAAGGGTAATAAAGCTCTGTNACCAGTGTTTTGGCTGCTGCTGAGAAGTACTTGCACAGTATCAAGGTTTTCTCTTTTTCTCTGCTCTATCTCTCTCCCAGGGAGCAGATCAGGGATGGGCAAGAAGCTGAGATGGGACTCAACCAAGACTGCTGAAGTCAACTGGCCAAATGGATATTCCATGCCACAATAATGTCATATGCAAGCTAAAAAAAAAAAAAAAACCAACCCCCCGCCCCCCCAAAAAAAACCCACAAAAGCAAACAAACAAACAAAAAAAACCTAAGCAGAACACAGCTTTAGGAGGTAGCTATTGCTCAGAGACTGGCTGGACATCAGTCTGGGAGGGAGTGATTGCCTTTGCATCGCTTTTCTTGTTGGTTTCTCTTCCTCTTTCCCTCACTTATTAACTATCTTTATCCTGACAATTTCCTCAATTTTGCCTTTTTCTCTACCTCACACTGCTGAGAAGAGAAAGTTAGTGAGCAACCAGGTGATCATGGCTTAGGTGATGAGTAGGGTCAACCAAGCATAATCAACTGTAACAAAAAATATTCTTTAAAGCAGTATCCAAATA
>VYZS01043899.1:42032-54291 GCA_013400695.1 Neodrepanis coruscans | reverse complement strand
GGGGGGCTATTACAAGTAGTTGGAGTAGGCAGTACCATCTTAAACTACTACAGACACTTCTGCAATTAATAGTCTTATTGGTATACTAGAACTACTTCAATTCAGGCTTGAATAGTCCAGGACTGTTGAAAATCTTTGATTTTGCAGTGAATATTTCCATTTTAGGCAGCTTTGTTTCTGCCCCTCTGCTTCTCTTCGTCAAACTGCAATTTCCATACACATTTCCACTCAGCTCCTAAAGCAGTTAACTGCGGTGCTTCCTACTGCCTTGCCTTTGCCACAGCCTCTCCAGAGGATTCCTTCCATACATCATGTACCCTCTTGTTTGCATAAACAGGAACACATAGATGGGGGAAACAGTATACTTTCAGTGAAGTTACTTCTGGATAAGCAGGAGTTATCCAAGTCTTACTTATCCTCTTCTCCTAACTAGTGTTTTACAATATGAAAATCTGTTCATTCTTCATCTTTTGTGCTAGTCCAGCTTTAATATCCAGAATATCACAAGCATTTTTTGATCACAGCCAAAAAGAACTGTGGTCAGAAAGTCAAATATATTATTAACGTAATTGTACGTAATCTAAGGGTTAATTTGGTAATGCTGCCTATTTGCTTTTGATCTCCTGTTCACAGAATGAGAATTCGGATGCTGTGTTACATGGGTTAAATCTTTAAAGTTCTCAGCTCTCTGTTTTTGCCCATGCCAGAAATGCTGTAATAGATCTAAAAGGAATGAAGAGCTTGTTTTACAAGTTCACAATTTGCCTTGTTTTTCACCAGTCCCTCCCATACTAACAAGTTTCTGTGCTATGCTGTCATCTGGCCATAAGTAAGATACTCCACCTACATGTAAGTTCTGAATCAGTGCTCAAGTCGTCGAAACGCCTTTGCCTAATGGCAGGAATGGATTGCTGAACTGTGTTGTTCAAGTAGCTCAGGTTCACTGAAAGATATGAACCTCATCCTTCCAAGCATGAATTTTCCCCCTTCTCCCACCATGGGCAGGGAAATACCTGTAAGAGAGGAGGGTAACTTTTAACTCTAAGTATAGGAAGATTTTGGGAGAAAGACAGGAAAGGATGGTGGGGTTTGTTTGTCTAAAGTACAGCTACTAGAAAACTGGCTTCAAATTGAATTTTGGAAGCACAGAATTGACATTTTTAAATTTCCTAAGTAAGAGGTTGTTTTTATTTTTAAGTAGATCAGCTTAGCAGGTATTGTTGTGTCATGTGAATGTAATGTAAAATGAATTATTCTGGTATGGATGTCTTACTTGGGAATAGCTGCTAAAAAGGGATTTTACTGCTGATTTTACTGATCCTTTAATCCAGTAAGCACCATTATTTCTTGCCCATAAATGAAGCTTGTTTATTTAAACAAACTAAAAGAGTCTTTTTTGAATTGTCAGTTCATTAGTTTGTGGAAGTTGCTTTAGGCCTTGGGAGATATTTTGCACTGGCATTTAATCGTTCTGTGCAATTCTGTTCCAACCCACATGAGGGATGGGTTGTTCTTACCATTCCTCTGCCAAAAGGGAATGTATGTGCTGTGCAGATCCAGGGTCACAGGCTGAAATCTGGCTCAGAAGGTGCAGCTTTTGCACAGTTTGGCATTTTCCTTCAGCTCCATGAGTGCTCCCCGACTGCAGGGAGGGATCCTGAGCTACTGTGCTTTGGACAATTAGCAGTGCCTAACAGGGATATAGGAGAGATTAAACTCTTTTAATTGTCACTTAAAATCAGTAGAATTTCCCTATGGAATAAATAGCAGTTAGAAGGATTAGAAGGGTAATGAATAGTAGTGACCTTTTTGACTTGTCTTCTCTCCTATTATTTTGCTTGTTAGACTTTTTTATTGTTTAAGCTTTTCTAAGTGGCAGAAGAAGAAAATAATTTTCCCATACAATTGTCCAAGCTCACAGTATGTTTCAGTGACAAGGATGGAGGACAAGGCTTGTGCTAAATTCCTCCCCCCATTAAAGCTGATTAAATTGAATTTGTTGACTGTTTAGAGGTATTTCCATGTGACCAAAAGTTACTCCAGAAGGCATGTTTGTCAATCATCTTTTGAGAGAACATGTTCCTTCTAAAAGATTCCTTCCCCTTACAAGTGGATTGTGAACATTTGCTATTGCATTTTTTTTGCCAACCTTTTTTATGAACTGTGAAATCAAAATACAATATTTAGGTGTCACTAATAAAAGTTATTTTGAGTAGCTAAAAGATAATTGTTTGTTTGGCTAGCTTATTTATACCAAGTGTTCTTAAGTGACCATTCACTGTAGTAATTATTATTTCAGGCATAATTAATTAGTAAATAACTTCAGCAGAATAGTTTACTTTCGGCAGTACAGTTGTGTACACTATTCATAAATTAATGAGTACTCTTGTAATACCTTTTCAAATTCTTTCTTATTAAGGCAGAATTTTTCCTAAATTGGTTGTCCTTCTCTTATTTGTTTTCTTCTAGGTGCTTTTAAACCTTGTGAATATTTATTGGGCAGCTGGATGATTCGACTTACCGTCTGGTTTATTTTTTTGGTTGCTTTGTTCTTCAATTTGCTTGTCATGTTAACAATATTTGCATCTTGTGCTACATTACCATCTTCCAAATTGTTTATAAGCCTGATTTCTGTCTCTAACTTATTTATGGGAGTCTATACTGGGATTTTAACTTTCTTGGATGCTGTCTCTTGGGGAAGATTTGCTGAATTTGGCATATGGTGGGAGACTGGCAGTGGTTGCAGAGTTGCTGGGTTTCTTGCAGTCTTTTCATCAGAAAGTGCCATTCTTTTCCTGATGTTGGCAGCTGTTGAACGGAGTTTCTCTGCAAAGGAATTCATTAAAAAGGGGAAAAGCAATCGCCAAAAACAATTTCAAATTGCAGCAATTTTTGCTTTCCTGTGTGCTGTGATAGCAGGATGCTTACCACTTTTTTATAAAGCAGAGTACTCAGCATCACCTCTTTGCTTGCCCTTCCCCACTGGAGAAACACCTTCTTTAGGTTTCACAGTAACTTTAGTGCTCCTGAATTCATTAGCATTTTTGCTAATGGCTATTATCTACACTAAACTGTATTGCAACTTGGAAAAAGAGGATCTCTCCGAAAACTCACAGTCCAGCACGATTAAGCATGTTGCTTGGCTGATCTTCACAAACTGCATCTTTTTCTGCCCTGTTGCGTTTTTCTCATTTGCACCGTTGATCACTGCAATTTCTATCAGTCCTGAAATCATGAAGTCTGTTACTTTGATATTTTTCCCATTACCTGCTTGCCTGAATCCGGTCCTCTATGTATTCTTCAACCCAAAATTCAAGGAAGACTGGAAGTTGCTCAGGCGCCATCTGACCAGGAAGAATGGAGCAGTAGCAGTTGCTGTCAATGCTCAAGGGGGCTGCGTGACACAGGATTTTTACTATGACTGTGGTGTTTACACCCACTTGCAGGGTAACATTGCCATGTGTGAATGTTGTGAATCGCTCCTTTTATCCAAGCCCATTCCCTGTAAACATTTAATAAAATCTCACAGCTGCCCTGCGCTGGCAGTGGTGCCTTGCCAAAGGCCTGATGGCTACTGGTCAGACTGTGGCACCCAGTCAGCCCATTCCGACTACGCAGATGAGGACGACTCCTTTGTGTCGGACAGCTCAGACCAAGTGCAGGCCTGTGGCCGTGCATGTTTCTACCAAAGCCGAGGATTCCCTTTGGTTCGTTATGCCTACAACATACCAAGAATTAAAGACTGAAAAGGCTTTCTGCCATCAGCTGTTCCAATAAAGAGGTATAATGCTTTGCAGACTGTTGCCTGTTTTGACCTTTCAAACAGGAAGCACTTTTGTAATCATTGTTTTGTGTCATTTGTAAAGAAGGGAAACAGGCAGTTACTTCTTAAGCCATACATTTTAAAAGAAGTTAAACAAGTAAATTAATTGACCTGACTGAAAATAACTGGTAAACCAAATTTGTTACCCAATATTTTTACTCTTTCCACACAATAGTGGTTTCTTTTATACAGTTTTTACACGCTGTTGGTGTGTTTCCACACTGTACTCCAGTTGTACTTTGCTTCTGCTGTTGGCGAGGTAAGTTCTGCTGATTTTTTTTTCTTTCTTGTTCCCTGCCCTGCCAAAGCACAATATAAAGGACAGCTGTTTAATATTGTAGAAATTATTTTTAAATGTAACTTTTCTATAATTAAGCAAAAAAATACTTGCTACCTTTGTATAGTGTATTCAGCATTGAATCTCAGGATTAATTTTATTACAGGGCCAAAAGAGGGATTAATTCTCCCATACGTAACTGTGACAGCAATACAGGAATACTGTGTTTGTTTTGTATTTTAAGCCAATGTTCAATTAAAAAAAAAGGGTTAGTTGCAGTAAAGCACTTGTAATCCACGATATTCTATAGCCAAGTAAGAATATTAACAGCTGTCAGGAATAATAGGGTTGAACATGCTTTTCCAGTGATGATGCATTACTTCAGGTGAACCATAACGAAGTTTCTTCAGTATTATGCAATCAAATCATACAATTGGAAGGAATATTGGTATTTCAGAGGGGTTAGCGGTGCTGTCAGTGTACATAGCTCACATCTTTGCAGAAAGGCTGGTTAATACTCTGCAACCTGTTGAATGTTACAGCAGTCCAGTAATAGCTATGGATAGACCGAGCAGATGGAGGAAAAGTGCAAAGCAATTTGGCAATGAAGAAAAGCATTTTTCCAGTTATTTTACTGAGAGTGAAATACACTACACAAAGTCACTGATTTTCACGTAAATCAGTGCAATCTTTTAAACCCATTAAATTCCAAATGATTAAAGTACAATCGGTGATCCATTTTTCTGTAGTTTGAAATCTGATCAATATAAAGTTACGAATGCATGATTAAGTGTTTATGTATGTTTCTTGAACAGTATGCTAAATCAAGAGCAAATCCACTGCCATCCCAGTCACTCTGGAGACATTAAGAATTAAAACTAGATTGCTGGTTTGAGAATTAAACTGTATATACTGTTCATACAATGAAGTTTTATGTTTGTATTGTAAGTTATTTGATAGAACCTATGATGGAAAATGTGGCTTCTGTTCATTTTGTTAATTAAAGCTACCTCCAAAACAATAGTGTCTGCCAGTAGCAGAATGTTTAAAATGTGGTTTATATACTTTTTGCATTGTAAATACACATGGTTGTATATTGACACTGTAATAAAAACAAAATCCTTGTATATCAAAATCATGTAGTTTGTACAAAGTATGGGTGGATTATTTACTGTATGCTGTTAATTTTGTAAGCCAAAATATTCACATGTAAGAAGGGAAGAAAACCAACCCAGAGTTGTTAATTCCTATGTTTACACTCATGAATATTACATCTGCAATTAGCATGGAATGTTATGCTGAAAGTTAATAAAGGGTACATGAATATTGATTGTTATTTATCTCTGTTTTTCAAAAGTTAGGGCTGAATTATTGAGCATAAACAGCATGTCATCTGCTCTCAGCTACATGTGGTGAGAGTTTCTGGAAAGAACTGCCAGAAAAATAAGAACATTACCAATTTATAAGTGGATTTATGATCTTGGACTAATGCTGATTCTTGGCACGCAAAAGGTTAAAACTTTCAAGAAGTGTTTGATCTCTGACAAAGCAATCTCTTGATTAAAGAAGTTATGTATTATGTTTATTTTAAATCTTTTTAGTATGGCTTACATACATGTAATAATCGTACAGATTATAATTTTCATAGTGATACTTTTTTGTGTTGAAGGGTTTTTTTAAGCCATCATTTTGTAAGAGTTCCTGTCTGTCCCACTATCCCTTTATTGGCCAACCTGTCAAAGGTAACAAGAACGCTTCTCTAAAAGGACTATAGATGTCAGCTGCTACTTAGTAGAGAAGGAAATCCAACCATCAAGCTTCTAGAAAGCCAGTTGTATTTTCAAAAAGTGTTCTTAACTATGGATTAATTTCTTCTGTGTCTTACAAATGATTTTTCACTGAAATGTTATTAAAAAAGTCAGATGTGATCCACTTGAAGTAACTCATTGTACTTTGGAGTTCAGTTATGCTAGTGGTTAACTCTTACTGCAGTCAGCCCAACTTCTTCCAGTACACACAGGTTCTGTCTGTTGCTGGTAGAGGTGAAAGAATACAGGCAGCAGCTACTCCAACCAGCCTATCAAGAAGCAGTGCTGCAAAACTTGCCTCTCTCAACGTGACCATGTGCGTGAGCACCCATGGACGATCACATAAGGAGAACTCGGACAAATCCAGCTGCCAGGTACTCAGTGCCACCTTTGTTGTGTGGTTGCTGATCAAACTGATCTCGGTCAAAGGTAGAATGGTATTTTCAGATGTTCACATTCACTAAGAACTCACTCCCACTCCAAAACCAGTGTCAAGTATATGGGGATAACTTGCCTTAAAAGCTGTGTTAACAATGTGTGGGGGTTTTGTTACCTATGTATCAGTGGCTTTATGAGCTGTCACCTCAGCAGCCTTCAGCTAGGCAAAGCTTCCCGATTTCAGTTTTGAGACTCAAACAAGTGAAACCTCACATGATATCTGCAGAAAATAAACCCTCCAATTTTCTAGAGACTCAAGTTAACTAGAACTGTTCTTACAATGCTGGTGTCATAGAGCTTGTTTCTAGACTTCTCTGAACAACTGTAATACTGAGCTCCAGTGCTGCATATGGCAGTCAAAAAGGATTTGCTGTTGATTTTAAATTAAAAACCTAGGACAAGGAGAACATTTTTTTTGTTTCTCTTCTTCATCTGCCATTGTGAGAAAGCAGCTTTTTGCAGGGAGACAATCACAAATAAAATTCCTAAAGGTATTCCCTACCTTTCCCGCATTAAGAATAATTTCTTACAGACAGCTATTAGCCTGTTCTATGGCAGTATGCTGGGGAGAACTCCTCATTTGATATTAAGTATTTTTATTCTTGTACAAAAATAATGTAACCGCTTTGCAACTTTCTGGTCTAGATGCCTTTTGCCTCATTTCATTTCTTTCCAGTGGAATTTCTTGTGTTTATTCATAAATTTACTCATAAATTTCCAACTTACACAAAGATACCTCAGTAATTCTTTTCACTTTGATTGCTATTTTTAAGCTTTCAGTTTTCATTTACGGGGTAGTTTTTTTCATTAAAAGCAAAAGGCAATTTTTAATTACAAAAATGTTTTTGATCTTTTGCAGCTAGCACGAGTTTATTTTTTAGCAAAAGATTTTTTTAATGTACCTTTCACATATTGTACTGTAGAGTCTGAGCAGTTTAGCACTAGATTTCAATTGAAGATGGTTCAGTAAATAAGAAAGTGAAATCTGAAATGGGATAATAACAATGACAATTTGATGTTTTCGGTGCTGTTGTGTATTCTTAAAAATTTAAAGGATGAATGGGCGCATGTCATATATTGCGTTCATAGCACTACAGTAATATAAAATATCATTGTTTTTGGTTTTACCTCAGAAATACTGGTTAGTGGTCACTGTGGTATTTGCTATAGGGCAATTATTTTGATTTGGTGGTAACAAAATATGAAATACCTCACTGGTTTCCAGTAAGAAGAGCCTAACCTATGTCTTGAAAATTTCAGTCCAAAAATCAGTGAATAAATCTGTTGCTTACTCTTTCAAAGAGAGAAAGACTATGCATAAACTAGCTAAAGGAAGTGAAGGCTATTCAAAAGCAGGAAGCTGGATCTCCAGCTCACATAAAACAGCTGAATTGAGTTGGAATTCTGCTAGTGATTCCAGAAGATGTGATTTTAAAATAAATGTGTTTCATAGAGTTCTTAACATATTTCCCCAGACAAGAGAGAGATTCTTATCTCAAGGCCCTGCTCCTTAAAAGAGGTGGCTCCACATCTGCAGTCTGGAGAATCTGGGCTGGCACTAGTAGTGTGTACAGTATACTGCAATGATGAGAATACACTATACTGTGAAGAAAAGTGAAGGAATCCAAGACCTCTCAGGTTTCACAGGCTCTAATCAAGCAGAACTACACATTCAGGCATGAAAATAGCCAGTAGACAAGTATAGGCAGTGCTTGTTCAGATCTGACATGGAGTGTGAGCCAAGTAGCTTTCTCCCTTGCTCCTGTCCCTGCCACACTATTTTTCCTCACACTGGAAAATCCAAAGGCTTGGGAAAACTTCTGAAATTCATCTGTATTTGGTTAAAATTTTCTACTCTTTTTAAGGTTGCAAGTAAAATCAAGATCTATATTCTTCAAGCTTAAGGCATGTTGTCTAAGCCTCTGCTTCTGCCTGAATTTAGTATTTTTTTCTTCCATAGGATTATTTTTATGCTTCTGTGTTCCTGAATATAAGTGTGGAACTAGATGTTACATCTGATCTGACTCTTTTCATTTAATCTGGCTAGTATTCAAGTTCAATTGAGAAGTTTCCTTCTGCTGGCTCTTCTGTATTCAGAGATTGAGTTAATCAAATTACAGTTGAATTTCTAAAATTGAAAAATTTCATAAAGAAGAGTTGGCAAATCAAGGTACTTAGTGATACAGAGTAGTTGATTTGTGCCTAGAATTTAATTAATTTCTATGTCTGCTATCTGTAAAATTGCTTTCTTGATGCTTCTGTGTAAAATGGTTTTTTTCAAATATTGTGTATGGCAGTTAGGGAGTGAGAATATTTGAGAAATTTGTTAGGAGCATTTGTATGTTCAGATTGGCATACACTGATTGGCATAACCAAACAGACAAGAAGGTCTAGGTCTGTAGATACATCATCCTGTGTTTACTCTGACTTTTACTCCCTGTTGCTAGATATATCACTCTTAAGTGCACTGTCATCTGCGACAGTGTTGGTTCAGTTGGCACTATAAGAATGTAGTTTTTGTAGTTTCTTTAGTGATAAATTAGGATAATTTTTTCACACTGGTATCAGTTGTAGAGGTGTGTATATATATTTATTCACTTCATTCAATTGTTTGTGGCAACTTCTTCATGTGGAAGTTTGATTTTGCCTGTAGGCTTTAGCTATGTTGGTGCTTAATTCTTGCCAGGGCAGGTTTTTTCTGGCACTCAAAAGTTTTGCCTTGAAGCATGTCCTTGTAATATGCCATTTGTCTGCTTGTCAGTCCTGCTATGGCCATAGGGGTTGTTGTATCTGAACCTGCAGGACTGTTGTTTCAATCCTTAGTATTTTATAAAATTGCGTTGTTTGGTCTCTTACCTTGCCTGTGTTAACTAGGTCACAGTGGCTGTGGAGCTGGCTTGACAAGTTGAGCAGAATGGTAAGAGGAATAATAACAATGTTTTATACTTTCACATCATTTCGAAGTTGGGTGCTTTTGCCATTCTGGTAAGAATGCTTTAATTCCCCCAAAGTTGAACTGGCTTTTGCCACGTTTTCTATGGGCAGTCTTGATGCATAAACTTTGGTAGCTTGTTACAATACTAAGATGTGTTAATATAAGGCATTTACCCAATATTTGCTCCTCTATCCCAAGGAATTATCTTATTCTGCATAATGGTATAGGGAGCAAAGAGACAGACTCAAATGTGTGTGTCTTTGGCAAGTGTGCTGCTGCCTGGCCTCGAGACATCCATTTCATAGTTCCTGGCCATCCCAGATGATGTGATGTGGGCCTCCATCAGAAGCAAGAGATGCCCAGTGCAGTGAGATCCAGAATTCCTCAATTTAGTGAGACAAGGTAGGGCAACAGTTAATTAATTTAAGACTGCTATTAGTCTTCACTATGAAATGGGCTTTAAGGTCAGGTGAGGTTTTAAAGCCTTCCTAAGATGATTTGAAGTCACCTTGGTTGGCAACCTGTTGAAATACTTGAAGTTTTCCTGCCTGCTATGACATGGAGTTTTGCTCACAGTATAGCCATGAGCAAACAACATTTTCACTTCATTTATTTCTTAGCTGCATGCAGCACACATATCAAAGTTCTTGTAAAACCACAGATGGTTTGTGTTTAACAAAACTGAGGCTTTGGACTGTGTAACTTGTATCCTAAGAATTCAGTCTGATTTGAAATTCCTTCTTACAGTGTTCATCGGCATGAAACCTAGGTTGTAGTGACATTGTATTGTCTCAATACTTAAATCATTAATTAAATTATTTTAACAGGTGTAATTTATTTGTTACACACTGTGCCTACTCCTACTTGCTTCTTTATTTGATGATAATCAGGCTCAACAATGTATCCAAGTGGCCAGAGTTATTTTAGCATCATCAGCATCAATTTGCTGCACAGTGATACAGCAAATATTCTGGGGATGCTTAAATCAGACATGCAGTTAGGCCTTTTTTGTGTTTTTCAGCTTGCTGGAAAACCATTCCGTATGATCAACTGGTTGTCAGCACATATGATCAGTGATGGGATAACATTTGGGTTTTTTCTGACAGGAACGATAATATTTCCCAACCTGCCAAAACTGCAGTTCCCACGAGGTGATAAGACAAATGAAGCTCTGCCACTTAAAGGGGAAAATCCCTGACACCTGACCTCTGCCTTTCCCTTCCAGTTGGTGGCTGTGCAATCCTGGCGTTTGCCCGGTTTTGGTGTCAGGATGTATCTCTGAGAGACCAAAGGATTTTCTTGGCCAAGAGTTTTCTAGTATATTAGTTAGGTTTTTTGGGTCAGTGAAGGGTCTGCTCAGCAAGGAGAAGGGAGAAGTATACGCTCTTGAGAGACAGGAGAAATGCAGCCAGTTTGGCAGAGAAATTACAGACTTGGGTGCCCGTGGGTATGCAGCCCAAGCACCAAACAGCCCATCTTAAAATTTCCAAGTCTAATCATTTGGACATTTTTTAGGCCTGGTAAACATGGCCTAAAACATTGTAATGTTTTCCACCTTATAGCACCTTATTGCCGGTGTCTAGGCAGACATTATGTTTGTATAGGTTTGATGTGTTTTTTTAATATCGTCAACCCATGAAATTTTTATGACAAGTCAGTTGTCTCAAGTACTACAATTGCCTTTCCTGCTTTAGACGAAGTATTTTAATACTATTTATTATTTTCCTAACTTGCCTATCCAACTAAAATGTATATTTCTTGCTAGACTTAACTACATGGAGAATCTTAGCAAGAGCAATTAATATAGCAACCAGATTTACAATCACTTTCAAACTTCTGTATCTCATGTTCATATCAGTAATGCTACGGCTTTGTCACAGCAAAATGTCTCACTAAAGTTTTACAAAAATTTGTCCATTGATAGTCAGTTATCTCCTTGGTTGATTAAAATTGAAGGTAATGAAAAGCTTTGGTGATACATATGTTTGTTGCTGATTTTGATTAAGATTTGGCTAAAAAGGGGAGCATCAGCAGTGAAGAGGGACTGTATTCCTGGGATTTGAACCATACTGGGATATTGACAAAGAATCTAGTGGCAAATCATATATATACATATGTAACCTGATCTATTTCTAACAAATAGTGGTAGACTCATTTGAGAATTAACTGATAGGAGAGAAAGAAAAGAACACCATTTGCCTAGCAGAGGTGTATGAATTTTAAATTGGAAACAAGATAAATGTGGCAACTGAAATGAGATTTTGCAATTTAATAGAGTCATGGACTACAAACTTTGTCTTGGCTGTTAGCACGTGTTAAACTATCTGTTTCTGATGCTTTGGGATTGTCACCTGCAGATGATGTTGCCAGTTCTTTATTGAGCTGGTACAAAAACATTATTAAGTAAGGTTGGCATACATGTGTCAGTGATAGCCCTGGAGATGTCCTAGAGGTTCCAGGTCTGCTGCCTCCCCAGGGCCGGGGTGCCCCAATCAGATAGGTCAGCAAGATTTTGAGGAGCAGCTGAGGGAACTGGGGTTGTTTGGCCTGGAGAAGAGGAGGCTCAGGGAAGACCTTTTCACTCTTCTACAGCTGCCTGAAAGGAGGTTGTAACCAGGTGACCATTGGTCTCTCCTCCCAGGCAACCAGCGGCAGGACAAGAGGGCACAGATTTAAGCTGTGCCAGGGAAGGTTTAGGTTGGACATTCAGGAAGTTCTTTTACAGAGAGAGTGACTGGATGTTGAAATGTGCTGACCAAGGAGGTGATGAAGTCACTGACCCTGGAGGTATTTAGGAAGAGACTGGATGTGGCACTGAATGCCAAGGTCTAGTTGACAAGATGGTGTTGGGTCAGAGGTTGGACTCGGTGGTCTCGGGGGTCTTTGGCAACCTAGTTGATTCTGTGATTCAGATTGCATGTACTGAGTGGATTCGAGTCACTGGTCAACGCACCACCAGCCCCCGCCGTGTTTTCACA
>VYZS01043899.1:14847-29874 GCA_013400695.1 Neodrepanis coruscans | reverse complement strand
CAGTCCGCTGGACCCGCGCTGGCTGGCTCAGCCCGGACCACCGCCAGCCTCTCCCAGCGCCGCCGCCGCCAGCTCGCCCGCTGCCGCTGGCCATCACGGCGCCATCACCCGCAGCCCCCCGGCGCGCGCGGCGGCTCCGTTCCCGACGCGGTCTCCACAGGCACGACAGCGCGGGACTGCGGACAGTCCCGTCAGGGAGTAGCAGGGGAGGAACGGTTTTATCCATTCCAACCTACAACAAATTTTAAGAACAAACTACATTTAAGAATTAAAATTTCGTATTTACATGTAAGTCTGTCTTTACATATCTAAGATTTTTTATGACTCTGGGCTTAATTTATTAAGGATTTTTTTCTGCATATTGTGGGTCTTTCTGCACCTGGAGTGTCTTTACATAAAACTTTTCTGTGATGTCCTGCATAACCAATGCCATAGTTATTATTTTAGGTTGTACCTGAATCTTAATTACATTTAGATTTCTGTAAGTAGAATGAACTAATTTGTCATGGTTAGTGTTAGAGTGAGTTTCAGATAGAGTTGTGGAGGAAGAATTCGGGGTGACAAACAAATAAAATATGAGTGCTCTTGTATTTCAGAAGCACTTGTGGAGTCCGCATTCTTCTGAAGACCCTGACAGTGTTCCAGTGACCAAGTACACTAAAACTTTCTGCTCTTCACATACACTGAGTACCCACATGAAATGAGTGCAGTTTGGGTGGAAGATTCAGTAATTCTCCAGTTCTAGACTGCAATAAGGTCTAAATTGTTGTCAACCTGCCAGACAACTGCAGCACAGTGTTGTTTCACTGACCTCTTTCCTATCCTCTGTTTCTATTCACGTGCCAGTTCTGGAGAGACTAAGCAACTATTTCTGTGGGCTGGTTTGAGGACTGAGTTGGGTTATAGGGCAAAATGGAAGAGATAATAACAATTGTCTGAAAACCCAGATTTCCAAGACTGCTAAATGTAGTTGATGTTCAGGATTATTACGAGAATAAACAGGAAAATTTGGATGTATATTGTGATGTTGGCAGTGTGGTCTTCTCCTCTATTTTGCCATCAGTCAGCATTAAATAATGCTAGAATTTAGTAGCTAAGACATCAGAGCAAACAGTGGTGAAATAAAACCATTACCTGTGAAAAGGAAAAAGTTGTGATGTTCTGCAGACATGTAATGGAAAAAGATTGCTGTGAGAAATATCTTGAAAATACCAATCACAACACTAATTTCTGGAAATCTTTCTACTCAGTGTCTGTCTACACAGAAAATACAGAACAGAAATCATCTCTGCACTTTACCCTCTCCAAGCTTTTAATTAATCATTGAGATGAAAATACAGAAATGTATATTCTATTAATTTTCTTCCAGTTGGATATAGTGCCTTTGTTTTGACAAATGACCTTGTTTTGAAGGCTATTAGGGTTTTTTTTTTCCTGTGTGGAAAATGATTTAATATTTCTGTGGGATCATTCTTCAAATTTTAAAATCCTTTGACCATTCACCACATACATGGAAGTCTGATATTTCTTAAAAAGTTAGTAGTTAGTACTGACTCAATGAGACACATGCTGCATACTCAGTCACTGTTACTGCTTTGTGGGACAGAGTAGTTTGTTTTTGGGTGGGGGATTTCCAAGTACAGACAGAATCCAGAGTTCATGAGGTTCTGAGGCTTAATAGGATAATCAGCCAGAGAGAACACTCAGGGTAGATTTGTATTCTCTCTCCTTAATTATGTGCTTAGATAAGGTTGCAGGAGAACACACCTTTCTTGCAGTGAGTAACTGGATGTTTTACAATCAATACCTTATGTCATACGTGTAATCATATTTTAGTGTATGTAAATATATTAATGGTTTATTGAATTGGTCATGTCTGTTTTAAAGACAGGATTAAAGAGAATTTTTAAAACCCAATCTGACAACACCAAGCATAAACAAATAATTTCTACCCCCCCATATAGATATGGAAGGAAAGTAAAAGGATTGAAGAACACATACATTAATATGCACATTCATAGCATTTTTGATAGACTTGTTTAAGGGAGGGAAGTAATGAGGATGGGGGGAAGCTGGGAAGGCCAGGGTGACAGGAGCTTGACATGAAACAGGTTACTAAAGCAGCTGGCAATGTGGTGTACAGTAACTTTATGAAGGAAAAGCTGTTCTGATTGTGAGAGAAGGAGGAGGCATTTCTGATTTGTCTGCAGAATAATTTCTAGGCAGCTGCAAAGTCTGCAGTTCTGCTGGAGTCTCTCAATCTTAACGATATCTCACTGGCTGTAAAACTTAGCGATAGTTGTGGCTTTCATGGTAGTGTGCATGGCATATTATTGTTTACATAGCACCTATTTATCTTTCGGTCAGTAGCTAAACTCATCTGAAGTATTGTAATTAAAGATACATAATTTAAGAAGCTTCTCTGCATCTTATTTAGGGAATTTAGAAAGATTTTTAGTCTATTTTCTGCTTATAATTGCTTTCCATTATTGATCAATTTCCTTAGTGTTCTCCTATATATGCTTTCATGCCTTTAATATGATAAGACCCTTAGCTAGAGACTATAGTTTTGGAAGATCCCTAGTTTTGTAACTTGCTTTCGTGCATGTCAGAGGTAAGTCAGCAAACAACAAAATACGTGAAATCTTTGTAAGCCACCTTTACCAGTAATTTTAATTTACTGATTTAACATATATCTTTCATCTACATTAATGCTTTTTATGTGTCTCAGTCTACCATTATCTTGAAACAGGAGATGTTGGGTGCATGTAGGGAATAATTTAGTAGTGGAGAGACAGAGAAACAGCTCTGAATAAAAGAGATTCAGATGAATTTTAGATCGTGAAGAAGTAAAAGGTTAGACAATTGATTATTTGTTTTTTCAGGAAGATGATACTTAGACTCTGCATAATTTGCCAAAAACATTAATTTTCCTTTTCAACATTTTTAAGTATGAAAGCATTTGTCTTGCTTCCATTTTCTACTAGTACAAAAACATTTCAGAATCTCAACTCTTTTTTTTTTTTTCAAAATCAAATTATTTTTTTCATTGGTCTTAATTGTAAATAATGTTATTAAATGTACAGGCTTCAGTGCTGCGAAATCATGTTAGTAAGACTTCAATTTCTTTGTAATTCTGTGGAGTTTTACATTGCAGAATATGCATTGAAACTGAAGTGTAGTCATATTTGATCTTTTTCTCTATACCACAGAACAGATTCAGCTGATGTTTGCTAGAATGAATTAGAAATTAAATGAAAAAAACCTGAGAGACCCCAAAGAACAAAAAAGTCTAGGAGAAAATAATAGCTAATTGTAATAGTTTTGTGAAATTGTGAGCAGTGTGTACACAAGTCTTTGTTGTCAAATAAGAATATTTGACAAGAGTATACCAAAACAGTGGTACTGAAATTGTTTAGATCCACCTTGGAAATTGTGGTGAATAATGTTAATAAAACATAGCTTCTAAAAGAGGGGAGAAGAAATCCCACAGTGCATAGTCTAGCTGCTGATTGTTGAAATTGTAGTAATGCTTCTAGTGTTGGCAAACACAGAACAGAACACTCATTCAAGCAAGTCTGTCAACTGGCTTCTTTTCTAGCAGAAATAAGGTAGTGTTTTCCAGGGCAATACAAGCTGAAGATTTTATTCTATATGGTGCTACTTTATTGGATTGTTGGTAAGTTTGGTATGGGGGATGAGCATTGTGCCATCACATACCCTGTTTAGACCAGACTGAGGGAATTGTGCTGGTCCTCAACTCCAGTATTATGGCTTCTGCTTCATTATGCATAACTGGATTTTGCAGAAGAACAGTAAATCTGGGAAAAAGGTGGAGTTGGGACACACAGGGAGAGCTCTAGTTCTCTGCCTTTTTGTGCTTATAATGGGAAAAATGGTAATATGTAATGGTAAAATGTGAATGGAAGTATATTCCTGGTCTTCTTGTGAATATGTTTTTCCTCTATTTCTTTATTATAATTTGTAACTGTACTTTTAGGCATTTGACATCCATAAGCCAACTGTAGTAATTTTGAGTCAATACAAATTTCTGCTAAACTACATATCTCCTTTATTGAAGGAGAGTATTCAGGGATGCATACAAGTAAAAGACTTCTTAAAAAAAACCAACTTTTTTTTCAACAGCTCTTTTTCACAAAGATGAAACTGGTCTTAAGTCTTCTACCTCTACCAGAGCTTGTCTGGTAGATTTTTGCTTCTACCTGTGTATGCAGCTGCTTCAGAGCTAAGTCAGCTCAGCAGAAGTAATATGAAATCAGTAGAATTCCAGACATTTCATAAAGGTTGCAGGGAATGGAAGTGAGAGCTATTACTATTCTTCAAAGGAAAATACCTCCCTCTCCAGATCAAGAAGAGGCCATTGATAAATGTTTGTTTGCTTAGAGAAAGGTCCCCCAAAACATTGTTTTGTACTCTTGGCTACACACACACACACACACTGAAAAGATATGGAAGTGAATGACACCTCTGCATATTCTGTCTTCTAAATCATACAGGTATCAATTTCATTTCACACTCAATTACCACTTTTTGCTTACCCTAGAATGTGTTTTCTCATTTTCCCTTTTATAATTTGGAGAGAAGAAATGTGTGGATGTATTCAATGAAGTAGACCCCATGTGAATAAACTGAAGAATATAAAAAAATTAGAGAATACTACAAAACATGAACTGGATTTCATGTGAACTTTTTATTTTCCTATCAATTCACGCTTAAGTATGCAGAACAATCTGTATATCTCAGTGACTTCTAGAAGGGAACAGTTTGCCTGACTTTCATTTGGAAGTGTAGTTTGCTCTAGATTCACTGGCAAGTAAAACTAACTACCATTGTCGAGAACTGCAACATATATTTCTTTCCCAGAAATACCAAGACATGTCTAAAGTGTTTTAAAAAATGTCTGTGATGGCTTAGCATGCATTTTTAAAACTTCTCTTCTTGTCAAAATTGGATTAATTAAAGGGTCTTTTCCCCTCCTTCCCTCCCCTCCCCTTTCTGCTCTCCCCATTTTTCCCTTTTTGGGTCTCGTTTTTCCTTTCTCTTCAGAGGGGAGGGGGGTGCTTTTGCAGCCTTGGGGGGAAGAGTAGGACTCCCCACACATGCCCGCTCTCTACCCGTGCCGTGAGCTTAGGCAAGGGCTTTGGTTAGGCTCTGGGCTGGTGGCACTGGTGCCGGGGCTGGGCTTCTGGTCCCTCCCCCACAACAGGGTTTTGAGCCTGCCTGCAGCACCCCGTGGGGGGTGGGGGCTGGGGGGTCTGGCCAGACCAGGCTGGTTGCCAACAGATGCGGCTGGCAGCAGCAGTGGGACTGGCGCGGGGATGCTGCTGCCGCATGCTGTGGCCCATTGACCCTAGGCTGCTGCGCGGCTCCCCTCCTCCACTCAGCCTGTGGCAATGGCTGCAGGCATCCAGCGCAAGCCCTCAGGGGTGGTTCTGGGCAGCACCGGGTGGCGGGGCTGGTCTGGGAGGTGGCACGCAGACCTGGGCCGCGTGGCACCTCCCCCCCCCTCAATCCCTCTTGCCTTTACCCAGGGGACCGGGTGCCTACATGGAGGGGGTCCAGCCCCGTGGTAGTGGGGCTTGGTTCCCGGGAGTGAGGATTGCATGGAGCTGTGCGGCACAGCAGGGGCACTCCCACCCCCCAACCCGTGCCATGTTGGTGACACAGGAGATTTGTGGGCGGGAGCGAGGCGAAACCAGGGCGGAGCCAGGGCAGGGCAGCTTGGCTGATAGCCGGTGGTGGGACGAAACAACACACTGCCACACCTCTGGCACATTTTGAGGGGCGGTGTGGAGGCGTGAGAGGCAGAGGGATTGTGGGAAGCCTACAGCTCCCCATATAAATGAATGCTGCAGTGCACAGCTTCCTGTTTGGTGGTTGGCCGGGAGAGAATGATGCTGCTTGCTGCTCGGATTGCTGCGTCTGCCATTTTGTTTTTGACTGCGTGGTCACTGGCTTGTTCAGCTGCTGTTGCTGCCCCTGGCCTGCCATCCTCTGGCTGCAATCCAGATTGCTTCCCTGGTAAAACCAGAACCCTCTGCTCTTCCCACGGCAGCTCTGTTCCCCGCAGTGCTCCCCAGCGGCCAGAACAGAGTGGCTGCAGCTTTCGCCATCTCCCTGGAGCCGCCGGCACCCCCTGCTGTTTCCACCAACATCATTGCACTCTAGGACACTTGAACAAAGAAAAGAGGGGTTTCCTTTTTTTGGTTTTTGCTTGGTTTTGGTGTAGATGGTTGGTTTGTTTTCTTTTCTTGGTTTGCAGGTGATTGTTTTGGTCTTTTGTGGTTTTCCTCTGGTATTTTAATTTAATTTTTTGTCTTCTCTACCTCATATATATACATATATTTTAGTAATAAAATTCTTATTTCTTTATACATCCTGTATCAATTATTTTTTGACAAAATTTTGTCCTCAACCTGGGACAATGTCTCAATAAATAAAACAGAATAATAAACATAAGAGTATAATGAGACCTGAAAGTAAAATTTTTGTCATGTTTTCTGGCAAGTTTATATGTCTATAACTATTTTACCTGGAACCCAGCAATGAATGGGTTCTGTCTTCAAAGAGCTTAGAATATTACATATTTTTTTTCAGTTTCATGATAGCTTTATTTGTAATTATGTAGTAAAATTAACTGTATTCAAAAAAATTGCTAGTGGACATATACTGAAAAGTTTTCATTCTGTTTCTTTGGTATGTTTCACATAGGAAACAAGAGAAAGGAAACAAAAGCGGAGGAAAGAAATGGTAGAAAAAGCCACAAGGGAACTAGAAAAAATGCAGTTACAAGAAAAGGCTGAGGTAAAGTATAATGAATGGTTAAAGAAGAAGAGAGCTGAAGAGGCAGAAAAGAAGAAAAAAAAGAAGGTATTAATGACAGATAATTTATTTGTGTGGAGTTACTTAATCTGTAAACTGTATTAAACATATTGATACCAAATGGCAGTGTTGTTCATAAAAAAACTTTCAGAAGTTGCAATATTAATGCATTGAAGACATTATGTTATGTTCAGCAAAGCAAGATGTGTATTAATGCATTTTTGTTCATAGTCTTTGAGCTTTTTCTTAGAAAAACTGAAGTAATGTAGAATTTGGGTTTTTTTATAATATTTTTTCAGACTTAAAAAAATGCATCTTTTGCATTGTTGTGAAAATGTGTTTGTATTTGAAGGCATATTTGAAATATATTCAGCAGTCTGGAAATCTGCAAAAATATGATTTTCCATTTTGTTTATACTGTACAGGGCTTTGTCTAAGTATCTTAGATTTTTTTTTATTTTTAGGAAAAAGAAAAGGCATGGGAAGTTGAGCAACAAGAGAAGAAAACAAGATCGGAGAAAATATTTAAGGAATGGCTACAAAATGCTAGAAATAAACCGCGCCCTGTTTCAAATGATTATTTCCCACATGGGAAGTCTACAGGTTTGTACTTCTAGTACAGAAATATATAGTGATAGAGGTTTGTGGTTCCTTTTCTCTAATGTTTTAATGTAAAATGAAGCCTGTTTAAGATATTTGTGTACTCTCTAATTTTGGCATGTAGAGATGACTACCTCATATGGTATAAAGAAATATACCCTCAGAGAAATATATTCTGAGACCTTTTGTGCATTTTTCTTAGCCCTTTTTGTTTTTTGGGAGGAGATTTTTATCTGGGATTTTTCTTACCAGGCATAGAAATCACTCAAGCAAATCACTGGTTCCTGTGAAGCAAATCAGTTATGTTAGCATCCTTATAAGGCTAGTGTTTGTGTTACAGAAGGTGTGTGCCACCTTAGCACACCTGAGCCCCCTTAGAAAAGAGGTGGGGTTTTGAGATACAAGAAAGACAGTAATCCTGTCTGAAAAAGGAGACACAGGAATCAACCTGTAGCAAATTCATAGACATTTACAGCTTTTAAGTATGCAAGGATTCAACTTGCTTGCTGTTTTAAATAGAAATGAAGAATATGCCAATTATTGGTAAAAAAAAACAAAACAAAACAAACTTGGAATATTTATTACTTTGAATAATTATATGTTGTGCCAGTGTTGTCTTTCTCTGAAGATATTGTTTTGTCTTTGTTTTTCTTTTGTACAGATGATTATTATAACTGCTTGAATTGCAAAGCTTGTAGTGTAAATATTCCTTTTTAGTTATGTGTTTTTTCTAAATGTTTTAGGGAGTGCTAGTAGAAATTCATATCCAGCCCCAGCATATTGTAACCCCATCCCTTGGAAACCAATACATGTGCCTCCCCCAAAGGAAGACGGTGTCCTTACCACAAAGAAGAGCAGAAGACCTATATCTTGTCAGCCAAATCCATCATCACCTGTGGTTATTTCTAAGCCCAAGAGCAACCCTTGTATTGGATCTTTGTGCAGAAAGAATTTTTAGTTGAGATAAAAATGTTCTTATGATTTTGAGCGAACCAGGCCATAAATGTGAAGTTCTGTGTAGTTAGTTATATATCCAAAGTTGATTGCTTTGTGCTTTTTGGTTTTTTTTGAGCAGGTATTATAATTACAGCTAACTGTAATCAGGGGTTGTATGTTTTTTTGTATGTTGCATTTTAGTAAAAAAAAAAAGAAAAGTCATCTTTAATTAATTGCAATGGGGCTGTACCTCAGTACCAATAAAATGTACAGGATTAGTTTTTCCTTTCCTTTCTTGTTGTTAAAGGAGTTATTTTTTTAACATGATTATTCTTTTGGGCAATAGTATTACTGGGTTATTTTAAAGATGCTATTTAGAACAGATTTTAAAACAGTTCTTCACTTAATGCAGAAGAAATTCTAGGCTGTGTGCGGTTCCAGGATTATGATGTCATTGGAATTGCAGAGGTAGAATGGGATAACTTACATCACTGGAGTGCTGCAACAAATAGGTGCAGGTTCTTGAGGAAACACAGGCTGTTTGCTGGTCTTGATGTACAAACTGGGGGACAACTGTTTGGGGATGTGAAGCATGTGGCAGCTTTGCCTGCAGTGACATACACAAGTCTGTGGGCTTTGATAGTGTTCACTTGAGAATGCTGAGGAGGTGGCAAATGTTGTCATAAGGATACTTTCAGTTATCATTGAGAGGTCATGGTGGTCAGGGAGTTTCCTGAGGACTAGAAGAAAGTGAATGCCAACCCTTTCGTAAAGAAGGGCAAGAACGTGTATCTGTAGAGCTACAGACCAGTCAGCCTCACCTTAGTCACTTAGAAGGGGGATGGATGTGGCAAACGCAGCCAGCAGCCTCCTGGGCTGCGTGAGGAAGAACACGCCAACAAGTCTAGGGAAGCAATCTTTTCCCTGTACCATAAGTTTCTGAGGCCACATTTGGAGTGCTGTGTCCACTCCTGGGCACCCCAGTAAAAGAGTAGCATGGACATTCTGGAGCAAGCTCAGTGAAGGGCCACAAAGATGATTAAGAGATTGGAGCATCTGGCAGACAGAAGCCGAGAGAGCTGGGACTGTTTATCATGAAGGAAAGAAAGTTCAGTAATGTCTATGGAACGTCTGTAAATACCTGACCCTGTTCTCTCTAGCAGACCCATCTCCATAGTGAGAGGAGAAGTGAGAGGAGAGAGAGAAGAGGCAGTAAGCACAAATTAAAACACAAGAAATTCATGAGGGAAGTATTTTTAATGGCAGAGTTGTCAAATGCTGGAACAGATTTCCCAGAGATATTTTGGAGTTTCCATCCTTGGAGACACCGAGAACATGACTGGACACAGCTTCTCTACTGACCCCTGTTTTGAACAAGGAAATTGGACTAGATGATTTCCAGAGGTCCATTCCGATCTCAACAGTTCTGTGATTAATGGTGAAAAGGAGAAAAAGAAAGAAAGAAGAATTTTTTCCTATTATTGTATCACTTTGAGAAATATCTTGTTATCCTTTAAAAGTTACACTCTTAAAAAGTATATTACATATTACAAAATTTACATGATAAAAAACTCCACTAAGGCACATTGTGATGTGTAGGTGTTCTAATATATTGATTCTACTTCTGATTTTACTAATGTATTTTCATCTCTTCAGAGAAAGTTGTGGACAATACTAAACTATCTCATGTCAAGTTTATATGAAATACATTACTTGTACTGTTAGTTCGAATGTATCAGTTTATACAATATGCCTGTGTTTGTTCTTTCTTTATAGGGGCAAATGCTAACAAGACTGCAACACATGACGGTAGTTAATATTTGGTTTGCGTTTGCATTTAGACTTTCACAGATGCTTTATT
This sequence comes from Neodrepanis coruscans, assembly GCA_013400695.1. Taxonomy (NCBI): domain Eukaryota; kingdom Metazoa; phylum Chordata; class Aves; order Passeriformes; family Philepittidae; genus Neodrepanis; species Neodrepanis coruscans. The sequence goes on along the minus strand of VYZS01043899.1, from coordinate 19,634 downwards.
TTACTGTATGCACATAGGAGATTTGGGCTCTGTAAAATACACGGAGTGTCAAACTGTGTTTCTGTTAAATAGAACCACATGGGCTTCACAGAAGTCTGCGCATTGTCTTCAGGATGTAGAACTCTGCCAAGTTTTTTCTCTAAAGACCTCTGCAACAGATTAGTATGCAACTAGTAGATTAATAGATTAGTTTTTAATTTCTCTGTATGAATTTGCTATGTGGAGATGTCTGATCAGAGTCAGAAGTTTGACAGTTATGTAAGCTGTGACAAGCTCATGAGTGTTTAGATGAAGGGATGGCATTTTGCTGTAATGGAAATGATTAATTTTGAGTTAGCTTAAGAGGTTTCTCAGGACTGATTTAGTTAAAGAGTCGTTAGTTTTCTCTAATAGTTTTTCTGAAATTGCATGTGGCCACCAGTAAAGTGCTTTGATAGAAACCTGAGTGTATATTTGTGGCTTTGTATTTGTTTTAGCATTTATTTGCTTGTAGTGAAATAAAATGACCTAGTGGACTTACAATCCCTAAAACAGAAGCTCTAAGATGAGGCCCTTGCTGTAGCTTATCCATAGCATTGTAAACACAGTTCTAGCTTAACTAAATTACAAAAAAGGCTGAGGCAAGATAGCTCTTGAGTGTACATACTGGCTCTGATTCAATCCATGTAATGGTTTTGCTGAAGAAGAAAAATAAGTGTTTGATTTTTTTCCAACAAGATATTAACCACATAATAAAATGGTCTGGCCTTGCAGCATAAGTTTAGATTGTGTGCTATGCAAGGCTATAATTTCATGCTATTGTGGCAAATCACTTACACCATTCTTTCTCAGATGTAGGATAAATTCTTGACACTTTGTTGTAGCTTAAACAGTATTCTGTTAATCTGTTATTAAGATATCTCCTGAATTTCTCTGCTCACGAAATTTCATAATAGATCAAGTTTCAGAGTCTCAAGTTACTCACTGGAACCAATTCAAGGTCTTGTATCTTGATGTCTATACTGCTGATAAATTACTTAACCTCAGCTTTTTTTCATCTCGATGTTTTTGCAGAACTTCTGGTTGTTAAAATTCATAGACCTCTTCTATGTCACTTCTTGTGACTGTTGCATCCTTCTAGGATTTACAGCCTTTCCTTTTCTCCATCTGTTGGTCATAAGTAGAGTGCCCCACTCAGCCTCACTGTGAAGGATTGCATCTTCTGTGAGGTTTTTTTGAGTTTGAAAATTACTGTATAGGTGCTCTGTAAAGAAGCATGTCTTTCCAGTAACTGACAGTGGATCTTTACACATATGTCTCAGGGTTGAAAGTCTACAAGCAGTAAACTGGATCAGAAGTCCTAGAAGAGCATACAAAGAGGTCACTGTGATTTTAGGGAGCCCTGCATTCATAGTTAATGTAGCACAATGCAATTTCACTGTCTTAAGTTCTGTTACTGCTTCTGGTGTGGAGCAAAGGCTTCATGTGAACATACTAACTACATCAAATTCTAATAATGTCCTTGCCAGTGTAATGTTTGATTGTAAAATTAATTCTTAATTTATCCTTTTGAAAGATTAAAAAGCCACCAGTCAGGACTGGTCCATATCAGGACTCAGTCAGGAGTCCTGATACGATTTTCACTGGGACGTTTTTGTAAGTAAATACAGAAGATTTCACGTTTTATTGCTGTGGTCAAAAAGTGAGTGTTGCCTGAGCAACATTGGGAACTATGTTTAAATTCAATGCCAAAAAGGAAATCTGATCACCTTGATCTAGTAAAGCATATAAATACTGGTTAACTTGAAATATGTTATGGAGATCGTTGATAAAGAAGAGCTAAAGCAGTCACACTTTCTTTCTTGAGGCCTGAATTGTATTCAGTAGGAATCCTCCATTTCATTCATTAAATGATGTCTATGTTTTTATACATGTAACTAATTTTGTAATGACATACTAGACAATTCTCTAAAATTGTAGTTAAATGAGGTAAGTTTTTGCAAAGGTAAAAATTACAAGATTTTTCTTAATTATACACAGTTAAATATTTGCTTGGCCTGGCTCAGTGACTCAAACAGGGATTGCAAGTGTTTAATTCGCAGGCAGATTTGAATTTATGGAAAATTGGCAGGGTGGGTCATTTGGAAAGATATACTCAAAGCTCTTAAAACATACTGAACTATGTTGTGGCCAGATGCAAGGGTGCGTTCAGTTATGTTTTAGTTAATGATAACTATATGGTTACAAAAGACTCAAGACTTCTTTTACTGAAGTTACAACTGAAATTATTTGAGTATTTTTAGCACTAAACAATGATAAGTGCTTAACTCAGCTCTATAAATATCATAATAAGTGCTTTTGTGTATAGGTCCTGTGGAAGATGGGTCTTCGACTTTTGCAGGTAATTTGTTTAAACAATATGAAGTTGTGTTTTGGGATTAAGGCAACAAGTTGTAACTAAGTAATCCAGCAATACTAAAATGTTAATAGATGCTAGAATGTTTTCTCTAACTTTGATCTGACCAAAACAAAACTTGCCCCCTACAAGTTTTATTATGTAATACTCCCATAGGTAGTACAGGCGTGAAATCCATCATATATAGGGACTTTTTGGTAAGATGCTGATCAGAGTAAGAAGAAAGCTTTTCAATTTTCCTTTACATTGGCACATCCATCTTTAAATAACAGTTCCTAAAAGCTATGTACAATATCAATACCTGGGAGGGAAAGCAAGATGACCATGGTATGCCCGAGTTCGAAGAGCCTTTCAAAGATACTGGTATAAATCCAACTTCAGCCTTTCCTCACAAAATTGTGATCAAGTTGTAGAGGATAGGTCCCAGGAACTCCTGTGTTGTTCTTGCTAATGCACTAGTTTAAGGGCCAATGGCTTTATTTCCACTGTTCAGAAGAGATTTCTCTCTGTTAGGGTGTCTGTTCCCATCAAGCATAGCTCACAGCACATTGAGTTACGCAATGGCAGATGTATAAAAGGACATGTGACGTTTGCAAAAACAATTCCCATACCAGATGTAACTGCCAGCATGCCGGAAACAAAGATGAAAGGCAGATAGCATCTGAGGCTACAGCTGTGACTGGACAGAATATAGTACCTATGCCACATTATATAGTTCACATGACATCAGAATGCAGTATGCAGTGTTGAACTGGAACAAGTGAGTTACTGTGTCCACCCAGCACTTTCTCCTATGCCACTCTATGCACAATTTGTCAGAGGTATACCAAAATTATCCCAAACCAAACGTGAAGGACAATAGCTTGAAGCACCCTCATGAGCAAAATCTGGACAGTGATATTTATTAAGCTAAGTGCCAAGGCTGCTGCACTGCTACAGGATTAAACATTAAAGTTTTGGCTGGCACTCGTTTGTAATGTTCCAGCCCTTTACAGCTGACATAAGCCATATGAAACATCCTTGTTTCCCTGTGGGTATCTCAACCTCAAATGGCTTTCCAGACCTTAGTTTTGTTTTGTATCATACCCAAATTCTTGTAATACTCAGAAAGGAAAATGGGAGGGTAAAACTCTACCAGCATTCTTGGCTCAGAAGAAATGAGTAATAAAACCCTGATGCAAGGTAAGTGTTTTCATGCTGGTTTAATCAGCTAGTAATGTAAAGTTTTAGAAAATGCAGTTTGAAGAAACTCTAGGATCCAGATGCTGCTGATATTTTTGTGTTTTGTTTTTGTTGTGGATTTTTGTTTTTATTGTGGGTTTCTTTGTTTTTGTATTGTTTTGTTGGTTGTTGTTTGTTTATTTGTTTGTTTGTTTGTTTTTTTGTTAACTTGGTTTCTAGGCCAGAGTTGTTATTGAAGTATTTGTGTCCATGCTTAAATGCTGACCAGGGAACTACTTTTACTTCCACATTAAGCTGAACATCTTTGAAAATTGGTAATATTTTATGTAATCTCCTAAATATAGTGGATGCTTACTAGATTATGTTTCATGAGATTCCAACACAAACAGATCTTTGAAACAAATCTCCCCACTCTTCTGTTATTTCAGGTGGTCTGGGTGTGTTGCTCATACATAAAATTGTTAGGCTTGTTTTAAGGCTGCTTCAGTGGTATAAAATTTCAGGATTAAAATGCTTAAATGGGAGTAAGGACACTAAGCTTCAACCTTATGCCTTTTAAAACTATTGGAAAGTGTCATTGCAACTTACCTTTAATCCTTTCATACTTTGAAAGCATAATCTTGTAAAGCAGTTCAAATATATGGCACAGTCACTTAAAATATTAGTCTACTTCATGTCTAGTTCAGTTAGATAGGTGGTTGATTGTTCATTTACTGGTTTTGCCAATAAATTTACATAATTTTACTTTTCTCAGACATTGTTTTTGAAATGGTTGTAGTTTTTCTGGAATAGTTTGCAGATTGTATTGGGTCTGTCTGAGATTGAGCTCATTTCCCCACAGCAGCCCTCACAGTGCTGTGCTTTGCATCGGTGGCTAGAAGGGTGTTGATAACGTACCAGTGTTCTGATTACTACTGTGCACAGCATTGGGCCTATAATGTTCCTTCCCCAACTGAGGGCAAGATACTGGGAGGGGACACAAATAGGCCAGCTGACCCAAACTGACGAAAGGGATATTCCATACCATATGATGTCAGCTCAGGTATAAAAGCTAAGGAGGAGCAGGAAGTGGGAGGGCATCCACTGTTCCAATGGTGGCCCACTGAGAAACCACTATGCTTGTTGAAGCCCTGCTTTTCTGGATGTGTCCAGTCATCTCTGCTGATGGGAAGTAGAGATTAGATTTTTGCTTTGCTTTTGCACACATAAG
>VYZS01043898.1:12316-23743 GCA_013400695.1 Neodrepanis coruscans | reverse complement strand
GGGTCAGCTGTGCCAGCTGTGTCACCTCCCAGACTCCTGTGCATCCCTAGGCTCCTCACTGGGGGGATGGAGTGAGAGGCAGAAAACACCTCGACTTTGTGTCAGAACTGCTCAGCAGTAACAAAAGCATATCTATGCTATCAACACTGTCTCTAGTGCAAATCCAAAACACAACACCATACCATCTACTGTGAAGAAAACTAATTCAATCTCAGCTAAAACCAGCACAGATGCTTATGAGAAATTTGCTTTTCCTCTGTGTGATCAAATATTTTTGGAATCTTTCAGACATGATTTGACTGATAATTGTCATTCTTAGTATTTTGTAGGACTTCAGCATGTTTGCATACAGTAAGTGAGAAATGATGAAAACTAAATACAGTACTTCCTGTCTGTTTCAGCTCAGATTTTTTTTTATTGTGGTGGAAAATATTAATTATATTAGTTTAAAAGCATGCCATATATAGCCCAAAGCATATTAAAACAAACTACAGGCCTTCACTGTTGCTTAAAGGCTTCTGTAGATGCATTCTCAAATATGTTCATTCCTTGATAAACAAGAACAAGTCTCTACAAAAATCTAGTAATAGAAATATTATATTATAAAGTAGTAAAGCTTTATAAACTTAGGGAAATTATTCTTCCCTGTATGTGTGGAGATTTCTGCAGGATATGAACTGCAAAGGTAAATTTCTTCCAGAACTAATGATATTCTACCATGTCATCAATGCCTTTGTTCCACAGCTAACTGTCTTTGCTCATGTGCCATATATAGTCATAATGGAATCCTTCTGGATAGGACTACCTCTGCTTGCTTGCTTTTAAAGGGTGAGCATAGCCCAGTCTTCCTTGAATCCTCTGAGACTGCTTATCAATAGTAACATTAGTTTCCTAGAAAAGTTTGGCGTTTACCATCCATTTTGGCTACTGTTCATTTGCAGAACGAAGACAACCTGGGCATATGAACATACCTGGTGCTGTTCTGCAGTGATAGGCCAGACTTACTGTGCTGATTCAGGTTGCTTGTCTGGGAGGGTGTGTACACTGTGAAGGCCCCAGGATACACAATCTTGTGCTGCAAATTGGGATTTACTGTGCATGCTTCATATGATAACTCTGTGTCTTTATGATCTCTCTTAGACCACTATTTGTACAAGGCACATACTATGCCCCTGAGTGTGAAGGAGGTTTTGACTGCATATGAAAGCATTTGCTGCATTATAGACATGGAGAAGTCCCAGTCTCAGTACAAGGTCAGATATTTTATTATTCTAGCAGAGAGTTTCAAACAAGTGGTGGAATTTCCTTTCCTTGCAGGTAACAGTATACAAGTGACATGAAGCTCAATGCAGCATTAGTGTCTTTAAGTGTCAGATAAGCAAATGAGCATTAGCTAGTTAAATAAACACACTAAACAGCCATATTTTGCTTCAACAAAGTATATTGAACAACATTGCCCTTTAGGGGATATACAAAGCTACTAAAAATGTAAATTTATTCCTCAGCATATTGCTGTTTAAACTGGGAATATTCAGATGTCTCTAAGGCATTTCTGTATAATTTTATCAGTTTATGGCCACAATACTTCAGGGCCAAATAATAATGTTATTTTCTTAAAATGAAGTCAGAGTAGAGCAATTTCTTCCTATTTAGCAGTACTGGAGGTCCCAAAGCTCTCTTCTGCTTGTCACCTTAATTCAACTTCTCTCTACCCATTCAAATTAATATATGGTGTCAGAATACAGGGAAATATGAACCAAAGTTAAGTAATTGACAATGTCAGTTCTAATAGGTTATTATCATATTTTCGTATTATATGCATGCTATAAAGAAGAAGTTAGAAAGAGAAGTTTTGAACTTAATGAGAGTTTTACAATTAACAGCAGCAAAAACAAGGCCTGAATTTGATATTCTTACAGCTGAAATTTATTCATTCATTTATTCATTCCCTCATACATTCATTCATTTAAAGTATTCTCACTGACTTCCTTGGAAGCAGCTGTTCATGCTATAAGGAGGAAATGTAATAATGACAGAGGAACATAAAATATGGCTTCAGTTTGACATTCTCCTTATAATATACTTCTGTTTTGTTAAATTCATATCTGATTTCTTGACCATTTTGTCTTGATATCTGGTGTAATCTTCAAAATTAGACCACTAGGAAAGCTGGTTCCACTCCTGTTCTGAATGGAATGATGGAATTACTTATAGAGAAGTAAATTAATGATATGAGTCCAAAGAATTTTAGATATTATCTTTTTTTGATAAAGTTAAGGCATCCAGAGAAGAGAGCTGTGCCCCTGCCAGACTAGAAGAGAGACAGAATGTTGCAGTAGTACCCATTTGCCAACTCCTACTTCCCACATACATTGACAGAGGCACACTGGGTTAGATGAAACTAGATTATTTTAGCATAAAAATCAAAAGTTTTATTTTCTTCACATTTCTGAAGCCGTTTTCTGCGTTAAAGGCTAATGCAATGCTTATAGTTATGAAAAGGAATAGTAAAGCCTCAACATAAACTTGTAGGACAGTATCACTTTTAGCACTCAAAAGAGTACAAAAGGAACTTTCCAAGTTTTGTATAGTTAATGCTAACTAATACAAAAATGCATAAATCATTCTTTACACCATCTGTATCCTAGAAAATGTCAGAGATATCTGAAATTATGCCCACCATGTCTCATTTTCTATTTTGTACAAACTTTTTTTTCACCCTAAACTGCAAAAATTGAATAAAAAGGTTAAGTAAGTATGATGGAGAATGAGTAGAATATTAATTACCTGAATCCATGGATTAATATCTTTCAGTATGAAAGCAGTTATTAATTTGAGGAAATCTATGGATATTAAAAATACNAAGCAGTTATTAATTTGAGGAAATCTATGGATATTAAAAATACTGCCTATAGTAAAAAAAAAAAAAATCCCAAACCAAGCAACCAAACAAAAGATAAAACAAAAACCAACCAAACAAAAAAACTCAACAAAAACAAAAAAAGGAGCGAACAAACCCAAGCTGAAACAACAACTTCAACAATTGTATTTGTAGGAATATTCAGGAAAATTAATGGATTTATTACTTCATGCAAAAAAAAAATGTCTGCAAGTTTATACTAAAAATTAAAAAAAAACAAACAAAATTTCATTTTGAATAACTTTCTCTTTGGTAAACAAATATACATTTAGTAACTGATCATTTTTGTCAGTGACATAGACAGACATGTAAACAAAAGTATTTCTGGTTACATTTACTCCCACATATGACTCTGGAAAGTCTGTTTCCATCATTCATTGTTATCACCTCATCCTGAGAAACAAGGGTCAGTTTATTTACAACCCTCTATCCAAAGTTCTGTTTCGTTTGTAAACTCTATCAGCACACCATTAAAGGTCACCAAAATCTGTCAGTTGTTAATGATTCTAAGCCAGGTGGGGGGTGTTTAGATATTATTTATAGTTTATATTTTAAAGGAACACATCAAATCCAAGCCTTTATGAAACTCCCAAACTACTGCAACCTAGACACAATTTAACCAGTGGTCTAGTTCTCTGCATGAATTTCACCATTCTTTTACTTCTTAAATTTTTAGTGATATTAATTATGGTAACAAATTGGAATGCAGTAAGGAAATGACCTACAAGAATGCTGAAGGGAAAGCCTGCTATAAAATACAGAAACATTGCATCTGTTTAATTTATCTAACAGATTAACAACTGTCTTGACCTTATTCTACACAGGAAAGGTATTTTAGATAGTAGATTTATTTTTAATCTAGAAGAAAAGAAAGTATTAAAGAACCCTGACGTTGAAAGCTGATGTATGACCCATACAGATTTTTGTTACAGATTTTTGTAAAGGGGTATGTCCTGGTTTGGACACTAGGGGGTGATACTAAAAGACGAGAGATGCAAGACAGAAGACAATAATAAAAGAATTTATTGAATCTATGGGATATGATGTGTAAACCACTAACAAAAAGTAACTTGACAATAAAACCCACAAAATAAAAAGTAACAATTTTGCTGCTCTAGGCTGGCTGCTGGGCTGTGGAGGGAGAGGAACGAATGCTGTGCTGTGGGCAGAGCTGACAGGTGATGCGGCAGGGTCCCACTCCAGAGCTGCTGGAAAAATCAAGAGTGAAAGGAACCCCCCGGGGACCCAAGGGTAAGAGATGCCACACTGCTGTCACTGTCAGGTGAAGCTGTATGGTCCTCTGCTCAACCTGTGTTGACGCCGAGCTGCTGCCCGTACTGAGAGAGCCAAGAGAGAGAAAGAACTTCCATTTCTGCCGATTTTATAGTGTATCTGTTCTCGTTTTCTCTCGTTCTCCCATTCCAATGCATGCTGCTCCCACATTGGTAGGCAGCCTGGTTTGGTGTCACATGGCACTGGATGCCGCCCCCTCTCCGGATCTCACCATGAAGCAAACATGGCAGCATTTGCTGCCAAAACAGCATGGGGCAGCACCCACTGTGGGAAGGGGCTGCTGCCGCCGTCACCTCCCTGACAGGGCTGCAGGGAGCTGGGTGCCTGGAGGCACTGACAGCACTGCCCATGGGAGCACTCACCGCCCACCACAGGAGGGGCTGCGGCCTCTGCCTGCCTCCCCACCAGTGCCACAGGGACCTGGGCGTGGAGCTGCTGGAGCAGCCGCTGCATCCACCCCCTGCCACGGCACTTTTCTTGAGCTGCCCCCCGCTCTGTGCACCAGCTGCTGCCTCCACCATGGGATGCCACCTGCCCCCACTTGCCAAGGCGGTGCCCACTTCACCCACACCGCCAGTGCCCCACGCTGCCAAAGTAGCAGGAGTTTCCACACACCACGAGCTGCTCCGCACCCACTGCAGCAGTGGCAAGGAGCAGGCAGGGAGCCACAGGAGTGGCACCCATGGATCAGGCAGGGAGCCACAGGAGTGGTAGGCCAGCATAGTGCTGCCGCTCCCCGCCCCAGCTCAATAGCTACAATGAGCAGGGGGCTGGGCCAGGAAGGCCAGGTTGGCTCCAGACCAGCCCTGCCTCTCTCTGCGCCCAGTGGGGCTGTGGAGGGTGCAAGCAGGAGCGGTGCCATCTCCACCCACCATGTTCTGTACGGCTGCAGGGAGCACGCAGAAGCGGCACTATCTCCGCCTGCCCCACTCCGCACTCACAAAACCTTTCCACTGCCGTGCCCTGCTGCGCGGTGCCAGGGACTGGTCCAGGTCCAAGCCATGGCCCAGCACAGCGGCACTGCCACTCCTGGTCCAGCTCGGGCTGGCTGGGTCAGGAGCCACGGGCCGGGTGGCAGTGTTCCTGTCCCTGCAGTGCTGCCACCCTCACCATGCCACGAGGTGCCGGGATCCAGCCATTTTGCTTGCTCCCCTCTCCCAGGAGAAGAAAGAAGAAAGCTTTTAAAAGACACCCCCTCCCCCATTCCCCCTATCCAACCCACAACAGGGTACAAAGTGATTGTAAGATTTAAAAAAAAACATTTGACATTCCTAATTTTATAACCTTAGTGATCTCTCTGGGATATTAATAAGAAAAGTGATAGGGAAAACTTGATAAGCGACTGGGAGCAGTCAGGTTAAAGTAGAAAACAGCATGTTCAGAACATATGCTGAAATAAAGACTTTCCGTCTTTATTTCTGCCTTTTTTTTGGTCTAATATGGAGAAGTCTAGCAATGCTGAGTGCTGTTACAAGGAGCACTAATAAACCAGGGACAGGCTCTCATAATCCATAAATCTTTTTTTTCTCTAAGGACTAGGTTGGTAATAGGTTAGGTAATAAGTTGGACTCGATCTCTATGGTCTTTTCCAACCTTGTTAATTCTGTGATTCTGTGAATATCCACTGACTCCTGGCTGTGGACGCTTTTCTGGGCAGTTTTTTACTGCATTCCTAGAATTTGATCTTGTCTTTTCAAGGGAGGAGATATTGTGAGGAACTAGATATATTTGGAAGACCAGTAAAATTTTCTGAAATACTATTTGGCCAGACTTACGAAAGATGAGTGGAAGGTGACTTCCATCATTAATTTTATTGTGTGCAATTTATCAAATGATTTGGGTGACAAATTATGCATTATGTAAAATTTAGCCAATCTGCCTCACCCCCATAGAAGTAACATTTAAAATCAACTTATGTTCTGTAAAATGATTGAATCTATCTACTTTTTCATGATTCCTAACCCATTGTAAATATCAATGTCAAATATCAACTGGTGCTTAAGTCTTAGACACACAGCCTGAGAAGTGGCTGAGGGATTTAGGTCTACTAAGAGAAACTGTGTGTCTAATTATCTGCTGTGGGAACTTAAAATGAAATTAGAAGGATAATAGCTCTCTTTTCAGTAGTGACAATGGCAAAACAAGGGGCAGTGATCGTATGTTGATGCTTGGGAGGTTCTTGATGAATATCTCTCCCTAGGAAAGTGGTTCCATACTATAGTGGTTTATCCAGAGCTGTAGAGAAATTCTTATCCATCAAGCATTTCAAGATTTGTTAAGTCAGTCATTAGCCTATTGACCAGCGCTATCAATGGAGCTTCTGGGACACAAGGCAAGACTAGATGATCAGATGAGCCTAGAGATCCTATTCACTTGTTTAGGATGAACCTTAATCAGATTTCTCTGATTCTATGAACCTCCACTTTAAATTGTGTGAGTAGGCAGCTTAAAAATCCAAGTGTTACCACTTACAGGCAGCATTACAGCTATAGCTCATATCCATAAACATATCTATTCAAATATAGTAGAACATGAAAAAACTCTGGTTTGTATCAGTGGTTACGGTTCTAGAAATATCAGAAATGCCTTTCAAGGTTCTATTTTCTACTACATATACAATGATGGTAAGGGAAGTGGCATCTACTGTTTCGTAAGAGTTCCTCTGTGGAATCATGTAGTGGCTAAAACCATGTAAATTGTGTGGGCTAGATTAATTTTGTCAGACTTTCAGTACACTCTCTTTTCATTAGTGATTACATTAAGAATTTGAGTCACTATGTTAGCCAGATCAAATCACCTCTCCCTCCTCCTTGTACCTGTCATCCTCACATACTCGCAACCTCCAGGACAAACCATTAGTGAAACGCACACCTCTGCAGTCAATAGGTTATAAGGCAAAGGAGGAAGCTTCAAATCTATTTTTCCATCTGAAAATTGGTGCTTCATTTTAAGTGAAACTGTCGCTGGAAAATATAAGTATATTATTCTTGGAGCAAGTAAACTACCCACAAAGTAATGGACAGAGAAACAAACACCTCTGGTGATTTTCTGGCCTAAGATTATTTGAAATATATCCTGCAGAAAAAACAGACTCATATGCATGTTAGACCTATATCTAGACTATGCCACCAGCTAATAGCTTTAATAATTTTTTTACAGCTGAGATTTGTGGATCTGAACCCCGAAAAGAAGAGGGCAATATAGAATGAGTTGCTTCTCGCAGCACAGTTATAAAATATGGCAAGCAACAGCATTTTCTTGAAACCTATTCCTTCTTTACTGTCTATTAAAAGATATGGCTGCTGCAATTACTTTTGCTGACGAACCTGAATCTTCAGATTTGTGATAGGCTCCAAGCTCAGCTCCTGGACTGAATCCTTAGAGGACTTTGTAATAGAAATATATAATTTCTGTGTCCTTACTAAGCTAATGCAATGATCACATTTTTCGGAATTTCCAAGAGACAATTTTAAGTATAGAGAAAGACTCTGAGCACTCGCAAAATTTTCATGTGTAAAGTGGGGGCTAATGAGTTTGGATGGCTATCATTAACTTATAGTTGGGCACTAGGGTCAGGTTGATACTATTAGATTTAGCAGACTTTAGGAATATAAATTCTGTTGCCTATCTGGACCTTATACTCTAGGATTTTAAAAGAGCTCAGTACCCTGCCGCTCCCATCTAGAGCCTTGGATACGCTCATGGATATTATCTGTTTCTGCGCTATGCTGCACACAGATAATGTACTTGACAAGAAGTTGTACTGGCTGACACTCCTTGAGCATATATTAGTCCTTCACTACTTTTACGTCTCCTACCTCCTTATTTAGCATCTTTTTTTTTTTTTTCTCATATTCTCAGATTTCCTGTGTATTACTAATTTTAGGTATCCAATAATTTTCTTCATTTTTTGTGCTTTTAGTTCTTGTCCACCCTGGTCAATATTAGCCATAAAATTGGCACAAAGACACATTAACAACACAATGTTGTTTTTCCTTCTTATGTGACTCAGACACTATTGTTCTGTGAGCTGCTTAAAACCTAGTTGTCTGCATGTTGTTTGCCTTTTTTAAAGTAAGACTACATTTAACTCCTGAACTGGAACCCCTGGCAAACCTCTAATTTTTAATAAACCATTTTGTCCAATAATTTGTTACATAGTTTTGTGTCAGATGTTGTACTGTAGTGTCACAAATATAAAAATATATTTAAAAGCTAAATTATTTATGCCATAACTGTACATCAGTACAGTCAGTGAATCTTTTTGAACCATGTCTTATTAGATAAGAAAATAAATCCAGTTTTAATAATAAAATCTTCCTCCTTACACAGTATTTCACTAGTATTTCACTAATAAAGATAGTTTAGTTATCAATCTAAGATGTGCAAGTAGCTTCTACAAAGAATGAAAAGCAAATGTATAAAACATATTTTAGATATTAACTGAAAACAAAATTAAATATCTTTAAGAAAATTATCATTATGTTTTTTTATGATATAAATTGTCTCTCAGAAACTCTGACAAATAATAAACTGTAGAATTTTTTAGATATATTTAAATATTAAGAAAAAGAAGTTACTATAGAGAAAATCATATAATGAATATATTTCTATTGTCATGTACACACACTATGGGTAATGTAAGTTTGATCGGTAACTACATCATTTCAACTAGGATTAAAATCAAAACTGCTTTTTGTTTGTATGATTTTTCCTAACAAACTAGACATGGATATATTTTCAATGTTGAATCTTCTTGTTTACCATTAAAGCCTAGATGATTTTTTAAAATTTGTTTGGTACTTTTAATAAAATTTGAGTTTGGAGGATTTTGTTGTTTTGGGGTTTTTTTGTTGTTTGTTTTGGGGGTTTTCTTAACAGAATTTTTTTTAAGAATTCAGTTGTACCATACATCATGAAAACTGTGCCTTTTTTGTAACGTGTTTTTCCCTGTTTTTATGAAATCCTGAATCTATGTGCAGAGTTGCAATTTATTAAATGTCATGGATGGGTCATCTGACCAGTAGTTTGAGCAAGAAATTCATATCCCATGATTCTGAAGGCTGAAAGGTTAATACATAACAGATGCTGCTTTGGAGGAAACCATTACAGGCAATGCTTTTCAATCAATGAGATGCTATTATGAGCAATAGAACCAATTTCTTTTAATCAATGAACCTTTATTACGACATTTACAAAGAGAAGCTCTATGCAGTTCTAATAAACCATTCTTCAATCTTCAAAAAATAATTCTTTTTGCTTTTGAAGCTTTTTTATGGTTTCTTTAGTTTTGCTCATTTTAAGGTAGTATGCTGGATTTACACTCTACTTTCCTGCTTAAAAAAAGAGCAAAAAAACCATGGTAGAAAACATGCATTTAAACCTGAGATGCACTAAAGGCTATATGTGAGTCCTGTTAGGCAGTAGCTTGCACTGAGTACTCCACATGACTACAAAAACCTGTCACAAACAGCTCAGCCCATACACTTTTGAATGGAATATTTCTTCCAGTGTAAGGGCTGACAGATTTCATCCTCAGTGCAGAACTTGGTGTCCTTGCCTATGAGATACCGTTCTCTTTTGCACCTTAATTTCATATTTCATGTTGAGTGAAGTTATTAACTCTTTGTTAAGAGTACTTTTCCCATTGAAAAAAAAGACAGCAAGAAGGGTGTCCCTCTTGACAGATGTCAGGAGAGGAAGTAATTTGTCATACTGTCCCTTCCTCTATCCTTTTAGGAATACTTAGTACCTGCTGACGCTGTGGAATTTTACCATGAGAGTTGGCAATGGATTTGCACTTTTAATTCCCTGTGTTTTGATCTACAGCTATTTCTCTCCTCTGGGCAGAGAAAGCTCTGCAGTTTGATCCTGGATAGCTAGTACTCTAGACAGATGCCTAAGATACAGGGTTTAATGGAATGTTCTTTAAAGACCTCACGTTTTTAAAGAAACAAGATCAGGAAGATCCTGATCCCTCCTCATCCATTGCTGACAGATTCCATCTTCACCCATTCCTCCTCAAAAGAAGTCTTGGAGGCCTCACTGGTAAAAGCTGAGGCAAAAAAGAATACGACAGCCTCATATGTATCTTCTGCCACTGGATTCCCTGTTCTAACAATTGACAACACTTTCTTTTTTTCAGCTTTTTACTGGCACTGTAGCAGTAGTGATTCTTCTTGTTCCCTGTGATGTTCTTGTAAACCTCAATGACATTATAGCTTTTGCATTCCTGACACCATTCCTACGTGCTCAGGAAATATAATTTACTCCCTATTTACAACTTACCATGGCTTGTTCCTCTGTGTGTTGCCTCACTGCATTGGAGCTCTGGCATGAATTTCCTGCATAGCCAAGCTGATCTCTTTATGTTTTATTTATTTTCCTGAGTAATGGAATAGAGTATTCTTGTACTTGTAAGATGCTTTCCACAGAAGACTTCATCTCAGCTTTACTTTTCCCTTCAGAGCTTTCCTTCACAGAATCCTACTGACCAGTTCCCAAAAAAGTTCAGTCTGAGGGGTTGCTCATCTGAAGTCTAGGACTTGGACTGTACCATGTTCCAACCTGACTACCCTCAGGACCTTTCACTCCAGCTCTTTAAAGTTACCACAGCCAGGCTATTATTTATCATCATATTCCAAATCAATTCTTCCTTTCTAGTTCTAATAAGTATCATGAGTCCTTGCAGCCAAGGATGGATGCAAATCAACATCATCTATCCCACTCCTTTTCATAAAATGAAATTTTATGCGACTGAGGTAAGGCTGGCTGGTCTGTAGCTCCCGGAGTCCTCCTTCTTGTAATTCTTGAAGATAGGAGCGACAATTGCTTTCTTCCAGTCTTTGGGCATTTCTTACAGTTGACATAATTGATAAAAGATTATCAGTAGTGGTCCTGCAACGATATATGCCAGTTTCATCAGGACACCCCTCGAGGGCCAATAGACTTGTGTATGTTCAGTTTGCTGACCTGATTCTCTTTCGCCAAGGGTAAATCTTGATTCCTCCAGCATTTTCCATAGTCTCTGGGACCTAGGATCCTTGTGAGATAGTTTAACTTTTGGTACATCAGCTCTTTATATATCCTGTGTAGCAAGGTACTCCACCATGTTAAGCAATAGGGCCCACATTTCCCTCAATCTCCCTTTTTTCACTTATGGACATATAGAAGGTCTTCTTGTTGGCTTTGGACATAGTTATTTCCCTTTGATC
>VYZS01043894.1:29353-48357 GCA_013400695.1 Neodrepanis coruscans | reverse complement strand
GTAAATTCCCAGCCTTCACCTGGAAATACTAAAGGATATGTGTTGCTTTATTTCTGTGAATTATTAGCTACTGCAATAACCTTAAGAAGTTATGTTAGTTATGTTTTTGCTTTACTGTGCAGCTTTGTCTTCAAAGTACCCTCTCTAAACTGAAGATAGGGAATCACAGATCTTTCAATGAACAAAACACAATCCAGAATCTTTAAAGATCTGGACCAACTCCTAATCTCCAACTGAAAGTCTGGGCAAATCCCCCTGTAATTCTCAAGAGTGTTCATAATAATTTGAAAAAAAAAATCAATACCGTGTACCTTACAAAAAACTAACGTAGCCCAGTGGATTGGGAAGAGTGGATGGAGTGTGTGATTCATGTACACATGCACCTACCTGTTGACAAAAAACATACATTTTGAGAAATAAGAGAAAAAAAATCTAAAATGCCAAACTCTATATGATAAAAGAAATAAACATAATTAAAAATCTTAACCAAATTTCTGTGAGAGGCATCTTTGCCGTAGCTCTACCTTCTTGCAAAAAATTGCAATAATCAATTTAGTAGAAACATGTTACAGTTACACTTGGAACTCTGCAGGCTTAATCCAGTTGCCCACACATGGTACCAGTGAGGATGCTGCTGGTGCCTCCCCAGCTGCCATCCCAGAAGTGCTCTCATAGATTCTGTGGCATATTTGACATCCCCCTGCATAAATACCAAAATAAATTTAAAAAAAATTCAAATAGCACACTATTTAATGATTATAAGTGAAGAAGTTTACTTTTAAAATTACTATCAACTTATTTTTCTTCTATAGCCAGATTTCATACATTATATACTAGTCAGTAGTTTAGCTAAAAAATTCAATTCTACATCCTTATAATCTGTAATAGAAACAAGCATTATCATACAGGAAACAGCAAAATAGAAATTTTGTATAACTAAATGCAATCTCTAGCAATTGAGGTCATTTCTCAGGCTAACAATTGAACTGCTTAGATTTAAGAGCAGAAGACAATTGCACTCCACAGCATGGCACAATACAAAATGAGAAACTTTTAATATATGAGAAAAATTACTTTATTACCATTCATAACATGACCTATAATGTACTGTTTTCCCATTACTTAAAAGTAGCATTTGTTTGATCTATTCAGAGTAATTCTGGATATGAAGATCTAATTCCTGAACACAATCTTATTACAGCATCCAAGATCAACAGCACTATTGCTGCCTTTCCTGTGTTCACAGGTCTTATGGGTACAGACTGTGAGGATACATTCATGTTTAATTATTATGAAAATGTCACATAAAGAATGAGAAGGGTGTTAAATCACTGTACAAAGATTTAAACTGGAAACAGGCGAGGTTTTAATAACATTGTGCTTGTGAATTATGCTTCCAATAACACATAAATATATTATGTAGCTTTAGTTGGTATAAAGCAGTTTCTTATAGTTTAATGTATTGGAAAGGAGAATGACTACTTTGTGGTAACAGAAATACCAATTATGAATCAAACTCTTAGTTTAATTCACGTAATGATAGCTGCAGTTAAGGCAAATGCCATGCTTAAAGGCTTTCTCTTCAGTTTGTGAAAGCAGAGACAATATTCATTTTCCTTTTTATGGGAGTACAGTAATGGAAGCCTCCTTTTCCACGCTGTTGGGGCTCAGGCACCTGCTGCACAGACATGTGCCCTCATAGAGTGCCTCTCCTGTCAGCTGGGCTCCAGCTGCCCCACGGGCCAGCTCAACCTGTGCCACACAGCAATGGCAGCTCCACCATCACCAGCTCTTTCCTCTTTCAACTACTGCAGTGCCTCCAGCCTTCCTTGTCTCCTAGGCTATCCAACCACAAGACTGCTGCATGTGAGGGTAGTGGGGCAGTTTAATGGATGCTCACACACTTGGTTCTCAGTGCAGCACATCCCCTTGCCCTGATGTTGGCAGGAATCTCTGGGAGGAGAGGGGTTGCCCTGCGTCCAACACGACCAATTCCAACCAGTTCAAGCACAGCCCCACTGCAGGGCACGGCTGAGCCCTTCACTTACAATGCTGGTGCCTCTGTGGTAACAGCAAGCTGAGAGGGGGAAAACTGCAGTGTGAGGAAAAATGTGTNGAGGGTAGTGGGGCAGTTTAATGGATGCTCACACACTTGGTTCTCAGTGCAGCACATCCCCTTGCCCTGATGTTGGCAGGAATCTCTGGGAGGAGAGGGGTTGCCCTGCGTCCAACACGGCCAATTCCAACCAGTTCAAGCACAGCCCCACTGCAGGGCACGGCTGAGCCCTTCACTTACAATGCTGGTGCCTCTGTGGTAACAGCAAGCTGAGAGGGGGAAAACTGCAGTGTGAGGAAAAATGTGTGAGAAATGAGCCCTGTGAGGTAGGAGTTCCAGGTTCCCCTACTACCCCCAGTAAGACCATGGCAGAGCAGACTTCTTCCTGAAGGACCACAGCCTGTGGAGAAGATGCATACAGGAGCAGGGCAAAAGCATGAGTTTCAGGTTGTGTAAACTGAGAATGGGACAGGAGCTTGCTCTGTCATAAGCCGTGTCAATTGTCCTTGATAGAATTGAGCCTGCTAAGCCCACCTCACCTCAGCAGGTGAAAACAAAGGCAGCCTCCGGCCTCTAGAGGATGGCTTGTGGCAGCATCATAGAAAAAACTGCTCAGTCTTCAGCTTCTTCATTTTACTGACTAATGAAGAAAGGAGAAGGAGTTCTGTTCTTCCAGTACAATCACTACAATAAAAAGTTGTGGTTCTTTAAAAAAATCCCACGTTGGCATATTGGGTTCTAACTACAGACTGTTCCACTGCAAGAAAAATGAACACATTATGGAGAATGTGGATGAAGAGATATTTATTGTACTACAAGACTTTTATTTCTGTTAAGAAAAGGCCACATCCTAGTTCTGATTGAAGAGGAGCCATGACAGAGCCTGACAGCTCAGATTTCTCCTGACTGCTTCTTTTAGGATGTAAAGAGCAGCCTTCAGATTCAGCCCCCCATCTGTACATCTGCTTTAGCTGGAAGCGAGAGCATCGAAAATTTACACAGATAAACCCCTTTTGGCCTCAGAACAGCTGCCAGCCCTTCAAGTCACTGGAATTCTGTTCCCACAGTTCCATCACCAAGAAGGCAACCACAATATTTCATGTATATTTAATATTAACATGAAATATTGACTACCCTTTCCAGCTTTAAGTTCTGTTTAGCATTTTATCTCAAACCTCAAAGTGGCACCAAAAAACCCGCAGACAGCAGGAAAGATCCCAATCCCTAAATCCACGAAAGCTGCAGTGAAGCAAGTTACTTCACAAGATCAAAATTAAAAGTTTATTTGCACTGTATGCAATCACCACTCTTACACTTCAAATTATCTTGTTATTACAGTGGTATAAGAACTTTTTAAGAGATGCTAAAGGACTTGAACCTGCATTATCTCATTACTCTTATGCAATCTGTCAATAAATCAATGTTTTATATATGACTGGACATGCCTGGCATATGCCTCCTAGCTGTCTAACCAACAGTAAAAAGCACTTGGATATCCTGAACACTTCCATCCCACACCTCCAACTCCAGTGTAATGCACAGCCCTAATACTGCATCCCTAAAACCTCACAAGAGGGCAAGCTGGGCCCATCCCAGCCCCCTGACCAAACATATGGTTTTTGAGGCTCCCCCTTGGGCCTTCTTGCCCTCATAAACATCTTCACCCCGACAATTGGGGCAGCCACAGCCTCTGACCACCTGCACAAAGGGCATGAGGGGTGAATGAAGGTAAAACCTCTACCCACACAAAGGTGGAGGATGCATCTTGAGGCACAGCTGGAATTACACAGGAAGCATGAGTGGCACAGCACTGGTCTCAACCAGAGCACCCACTGCAGAGTATAAGGAAAGCGCAGAAGTGCTGCAAGATGGGGACACAGAGCAGCCAGGGGAACAAGAGGTGTCTAAGGAAAGGCTAGAGCCAGCCTGCCACACCTGCAACCTGTATTCCACCACAGGAGGAAGGGGCTGAACCTAAGCACATCCATGCTCATGGCCACCCCACCTGGGTACTGCCATCCAGTCAGCTGGGGGACACAGGCTGCAGGCTGGGTGGGGACACCTGCCGCAGATCCCCTGTGGATACAGGGCTGCAATGGAGTCAGGTCCTCACTCAAGTCTTGAGGAAGGTCTGAAAGCTGCAGGCCAAAGAATCGCAGTGCTCATCTGCACCAATAGAGATGCTTTAGCATGCCAGCACCCTCCTTGCCACACATGTGGGCGAGGGCATGGTCAGTTTTCAGTTGCCTCCCAAGGTGGACAAACAGTGTATGTTCAGCTCAAAGGATTGGAAGGTGTTGTTTTAAAAAAAATAACTAAAAAGGCTTACTGCTTGCAGTGCAAGGGGGAAGAGTCTTTTCCATAGCCTTTAGCCCCAGCTTCAGGTACTTTCATCCACACCCCACCAGAATTCTTTGAAGAAACAATGTGCTGATACATTAAGAACCCTTCTGAATAATAGTCACAGTTCTGTCTTCTATTGCTTCCTCTAAAACTCTACCTCTCAAGCCCAGAAAAAAAAAAACACTTAAAAAATACATTTTTAAATCCTATCAAACTCTGTTTTCTGTTATGTTAACCACTGGCTAGTCAGCATCCTTTCCTGGCTTTAAGGAGAGCAGCTGCCAAGAAGCAGCCTTCAACTCACTTATTCTGGAGATTTTGTTAGAGACATTCCCCTGCAAGAGAAATGTTCAGACTGGATATTGTTTCATGTTATAAAGCATTAAACATTTTAAAATATACAAGTTACTTAACCTTTAAGCAAAGTGCTAAAATACAAGGACCAAAGCCTCTCCTTAATCAAGATAGTATATTAGTTCTGCTCATCTCTGCTTTTGCTGAAAACAGGTGACATTACAGCTCACTGCAGATGTCCACAGCCATTATTCCCTACTGCACACTCTGATTCCACCTTATTAGTCAAATGTGTTTTTTTCCAGGAGAAACTCCCATTTGAGCAAGCCTCACGAGTTTAAACAAGAAGAGCTCTCACCAGTACCCTTCTCTTCTTGCTAATGGAGTAACAGAACTTCACAATTCTTGTAGTTCCATAATAAGATGTAGGACTTCTTCCTATTTTTAAAGTGTCAGCTTATCTCAGAAGGTTAAAAAAAATAAAAATCAGATCTTGTGCAACAACTAATAAAAATTCTATATATCAGCATAACAGGCAATATGTAACTGGCAGTTCTGCTTGTGGAGGAAGTTATGCAAAATCTCCTGGAGTCAAGCATCTGGAACACCCCAGCATGCTGTAAAGTGATAGCCCAGCTCCTTGCTTGCAGAAGAATCAAGTATGTATTCCAGATACTTAGCACTGCTTTCCCTTGTATCAGCAGCTCCTGTGAACAGGTCCAATCCATCCAAGTAAAGAGGACACATCTCCCATCTCTCAGCAGTGGTATACTTGAAGAAAGGGACACAAGTTTCAGTCTGTATATGCAGAGGATAAAGCACAACCCCCTCGGGGGCATCCTTGTGCAGTCATTTTGTTTGTTAGATTGCATCTGTGACATAGAAGTGCTTAGGTCTGCGGGCTCAGAAGGGGGCTACAGAAACCTTCCGGATTCCAGGAGCATGAGATTAGGATACTTCTATATATCCAGAGTCAGCTGAATAAAGCAGACAGATAAAGTTCCTCTGATTTTACCCATGTTATCAAATATACTTAATAGCAAGATTGCTGCATTTCAGCAGCCTGTGCTGACACCTCACAAAAAACAGAAGAGCATTCTCAGCTGCATGTCCAGTTCTCCTTCTCATCAGCATCTGAGTGGAGTGAATCCTTTAGGGAGAAAAAAACCAAATAAAAAAATGGAACAGGTGACTTTTGTGCCCACTTTCCCTATATTCCTTACAACAAGAGAAGGACCAAAGAGTCCCAACCCATCCTTTCACCCAAATGGACAGGTAGTGTTTTACAATCCCAAAACTACAGTAGATATTTTACCACCAAGAGCTGCCTTCTCACATGCAGTCTCTGCAGTTTCATCTTCCCTGCCACTACAAGTTTTAATTTAAATGATCTTGCTTAGGAAGAAAAAGAAACTTCTCTTATCCTGGCTGCACAAGGCAGGCTTTGCTAGCATGAGATTTTTCTTTACCTGGATTAGAAGCTGGTGATGTCTCAGCTGTCTATAGAACTGCAGCACAGAAGGATCAGCTCTCACTACTTTGGGGTCAAAATCCAGAACACGGAGACCTGCAAGGCTACGGGCTCGGGAGAGGGCTACATAAGCCTGCCCACTTTCAAAGACACGAGACAGGGAGATTTCCACACAATCTAAAGACATGCCCTGTCAAAACAAGAAACCTTTGTTACAGAACAAACAAACAAGAACATTTTGCTGTATCAATGCTAACCTGTCCCTTGAGTCTCTGAAAGGTACCACCCTTGGTGTAAGAGCTTGATTAAAAAAAACAGAAGTCTTTCATTTTACTATGTAACTGATTAAAAGATGGGACTCTGAAAAGAAAGGTAATTTTCCACTGTCAGTAAATTGCTAGCAGATAGTAGGATTCACTAACTCCAGTGAACATCATCTTTTGTGAAGTAATGAACCAGCATAGGAACAAACTCACAGGTCTTCAACACCAGTATTAAAGTGTATGAAATCTTCTGGAAAGGAAGGAACTTTGAAAGAGTTACACTGTTATAGTGAAAGTTACATTGAAAAAAACCAAAGACACTCCACCAAAGAGTGAGTCCAGTCCGCAGAGCACAGCTGTGGCTCCAGCAGGTTCTTCAGTTGCATTGCAAGCCTCAGGGTCACTAATGCTGATGATTTTCAAGGAAACCCTACTCTTCCCAGCCTACAGTGGTAAAAAAGGCTGCTTTATAGTCTAACATTAACTATGGATATAGCAGCACCCTTATGGATACCCCAGTAGTACAGCTAGCCCATCTGTGACCCTATAGGCAGGCACCACGAGCAGAATACACGCTACCTTTTCTCTAGCTACACACACACATATTCTAGGAGTTCTGCCCAACAAGGGCCTTCCAGCTTTGCCTCCTGTTTTACCAGCAGTGCAAGCTCATCCAGGAAATAATGATTATGAAGTAATATGAATATGAAATATAAAAATTCTATAGACATCTCTGTATAAGAGCACACACCTGACTCTTGTGAATGGAAATAGCCCATGCCAATTTTAAAGGCAACTGTTGACGGCTCAGATGAATTCCTGATGGTCCTTTGAAGACCCACTTCTCCATTTTTATGACCTGTGTGACCCCGCAGAGAAACCTCACCTTAGGCAGCCCTGTAGGAATGGGAACAGTGAGAAACAGGGATGTATTCCTGACACTCAGCAGCCAAAAAGCCAGCAGCCTACGAACACTTTTTTCCTCCTAAACCAAACCTAAACCCACAGACAGTAAATAGCATGTACTGAAATTATGTTTGGTATCTCCTTAAGGCAGAAGAATTAAAAGTCAGGTAATTTATCAGCTGAGATGCAGAGAAAAATACATGTTGCAGATAGCAGAACATTATTCTTTGAGAAAAACAAACAAAAGCCTACAAAAACTTGCTTGAACAGAACAAAGAGGAGATGCAAATGAGCATCCACATCTAGATAATACAGAACAGCAAGCACAAGAGGTCCATAGATAGCGACAGCTGATGTAGAACATGACGTCACAGCTTGTGAGAGCCCCAAGCCTGCAGAGCAGATCTTCTCCCTACTTTCCTTCAAATTTTTCTTACCAGGCAGTAAACAAAATTAAGAAGCCATCAATGATAAATTGTTTTGTTATTTTTCCTCTTCCTTCAACAAAAGATCAAAAAACTTACTTACCCTTCCGTTCACTTTCAAATCCTACAACAACACCTCGTGCCCCATTCACCAGTCCTTGAGACACATCCAGATTCTTTGTCAGCATCACCTACAGAGAAAAAGAAACATCCTTCGGTGCACTGGCTTTACAACCTGTTCAGCCACCTGTTCAGCTAAACTTCTTGCCAGGAAGCATAAGCACATTAGGCCTATATATGGCCCCATCATCCTATCCTGCATATTGCAGAATAGAGCAACATTTTTTCTTGAAATTATTTCACAGCCTCTCCTTCCTAGGATTCTCTCTACATCATTTTATAGCACTAAACACTTCACTTAAGCTGCTTCTGTCCACAGCTATGAGCAGCCTGTGTTGTCTGCTACCTGAAAGCTTCTAAACCTGATTGGAAAATTGTGTCAAAATCACAGCCATCACCACTGTCTCCAAGACATGGGCCTACACTCAAATCAAACTCTGTCTAGGTAAGATTCCAAGCAGAAAAGATATAAAAATTGAAATAGAATCTTCTGTTAGCCTGGCATAGCTGTTCTATATTGAATCTGCATTCTATATGCTAATCTATTCTATACATTTAGCTGATATTCCTTTATTTTTCTTATGCCATTTGAATTGCTGTATGTACACACTTACCTGAGCTCCGAGCTTTAGCTCAACTCTACCACCCACAGGACACTGAGCATCAATTAACTTCACTAGCATTGGGTCACTGTCTAAAGCCTCAAATGTGTGCACTTCTCCTGTTAAGGAAAGACATAGATTGCAACATTGAACATATCACACACAGCATTGCAGAAGGCTCAGCATTTATTTCTAACAGCAATTTGTCTTTTAATATCCATTCTGCTCTGCTGCTAGGACATTTTCACACAAACCTTGTCACATCTAACAGCACAGAGCTTACTATTGCCTCTCTTCCCAACATAATTCCCAGATCATGAAAAGGCACAGGAATCAAAGGCCAGCAGTAAATAAAAACTGAGCAGCCAACATTTTGCCCGCATGATCTGTTTCACTTACTGCCAACAGATTTTCAAAGTAGACTAAGGAAGAATCCAAGATCCAGACAGGCAGACAGAAATTGAAACAGCTTTCAATTGAAATTGCTTTCAATTGAAATCATGGCTGGATAGAGCACTGCCTTTCTAAGATGTTTTACAAATAAAAAGCAGAGGCGTGGAAGCGATAAATGATCCACCCTACCTCCCAGCAAGCAATGTGTTGGCTATCTATTATACACCAAGAAATTACATTGTGGATTCTTAAGCAAAAAGTTATTAAGTTTTTCCAGAGGCAGTTCAAGTCCAACACACACAGCTTGGACTGATGTTGCTGTGCATGACAGAACCCTGTTTTTTTCTGACACCACAGTATCCACATTGCATCCATTCAGAGCTCAGCCCCAAAGCCAGAGGTTTCCACCACAGAGTTTACCTGATAGCTGTTGCAAGCATCTCTCATTAGTTATTTCTACATCATCTTTATGGGTGCAGAGTCGTGTAGCCACGATCCCATCACGCTCAGACCTGTTATTAGCTGTCTGCATCAGCTGTCTGGTAACCTCCTCTGTGCACCTAGTAACCAGGAAAAGGGAATTACTCTTTAAAGTGATCAGGAACAAATCCTGAGCAGCAGTAACATTCACACAGCTGGATCAGTCCTGTGCAAGCTGCAGGCCTCCAGAGACGAGGACAGATGCAAATAGATAGATAGATAGATTAGATAGAGTTGGAGAGCAGTGCCAATGTGTGCACCAGCCCAGCCCTGGCTACTGCCAACTCGGGATCAACTGAATTAATTCACAGAAATTGAGGAGGAACCCTAGGAAGTGTCCTTCCTTACCAGAGCAGGATATATGAAACCTACCTACATTAACTAAAGCATTTATAGCTTTTTTTCCTCCAGCTACACATTCCTTATAGAGCACAGAAAAGTCACAAACTGCTCTTTCCTCTGCTTCACCAGTGGGGAGCAGGGATTATGAAGAGAGATAAGTTTCTCCTCACCTGCCTAAACGGATTGCACTCAGAAGGGAGACAAAGGTCTTGTCAGTCTGTCTCCGCACTTCAGTCAGTTCCATGTTTACGTGGATACATTTCCTCCAGCTTTTTGCCTAGAAAAATCATTCTCTTGTTAAGAAAGAGGCAGACTTGAAGTATGAGAATGAGTTCAGGAACAGTTTTGTACCTGGAAGCAGAACTTGGTTTCTTCATTAGCCTTGCAGACTGGAGGTAGCTGCAAGAAGTCCCCACAGATGATTAGCTGAATTCCTCCAAAAGGCTCATCCCGTTTTCTGACTGCTCTGAAAGGGATGAAAGAGAAAAGTTTTGAATGCTCTCCAGAAAGTGAACATAGTCAGGTCTCAGAAATTACTTCTCAATCTGTCAGTGTATTCAAACATACACCATCTGCAGTTAAAAGATGTTTATCCTCAGCTGAATCAGAAGAGCTCAAATAATTAAGCAATCTTAAGACATTAAATTTTCTTTGCTTACCCACCCCAGATGTCATTATCAGTCTTTCTTTGGTAGCTGTTATACTACAGCTGCTTCGTTACACAAGAGAGCTTCTGGGCACAGCTGTATTCTGGACTCAGCTCTATAGACAACACTTGGCTCAGGAGATGGAAAGAGCAGCCCAGTCACAGCTTGAGAGAGGAGGCAACACGATCAAAACCTATCTCATGACAGATCTGCCCAGACACTATGATTTCATGCTTCCTTACAGTCCTAAGCCAGAAGCTGCCTTGTATCCGTTCACAAAACCAAAGTAAGGAAGCATCCTGGAAGTTTAGAGAAATTAATTTTTGTTAGTTGTTTGACCTGACGTTTGCTCACCTTGCCACTGCCTCCAGCCTGTCAAAGAACTTGCCATCTACCATTGAGATCTCATCAATAATTAGGTGCTGGCAAGCCAGCCAGTGCTGACGCACCCCAGGCCTCTCTGCCAGCTGAATGCACTGTTCCAGCGGTGCCTTCCCAGAGCCGATCCCTGGCAGAGGAGAACACAAAGCTTTGGGAAGCTACTGATTCATTGGGAAAGGGGTGAGAGCTCACAGACCCTCTCTGCGGGGCAGGCCATTACCTGCAAAGGCGTGGAGAGTAGTACCACCGATGTGGCAAGCTGCCACTCCCGTGCTGGCTGTAGCATAGGTGATGTTCGGAGGGAGGGAGCCCACGATCCTCTTCAGCAGGAACGACTTACCAGTCCCTTCGTGGAGAGAGAAGCAGCAAGAGGTCAACGGCGAGGCCCGAGGGCTTTACCGGGTCAGTGCCGCCAGATCCCCTTACCTGCACAGCCAGTGAAGAAGATGCTTTTCCCACTCCGCACGGCGCCCAACACCGCCTCCTGCTCCGCCGAGAGCCTCGGCGGGGGCCGCCTCTCCGCGCGGGGCACCTGCGGGACAGGCGGCGGTGCACGGTGAGAGCAGGGCAGGGCCGGTACCCGGAGCCGCCCCCCCAGCCCGGTACTCACCTCTGCTGGGCGCTCCCCCTGTCCCTCGCCGCGGCGGCTGCTGGGGCCCTGTAGCAGGTCTCGCTCCTGCACCGGGCTGATGACGGCAAAGGCCGGCGGCGGCCGGTCCAGCAGGCGTGGAGGGCGCGGGGGGCCCCGCGAGCCGGCGGCCAACTTGAGCCGCAGGAGGCGGAGGAAGCGGCGCAGCGCGTCCGGGGGACAGTCGGAGAGCAGGACCTGGGCGCCGCCCGGCCCCACCCGCANTCGTTGCGGCCCAGCAGCACCGTGGCGTCCCGTAGGAGGCGGCGGCGCGGGGCGCACGCCCCGGGCAGTGGCTGCTCCACGGCCGCCGTGCAGCGCAGCTCCGCCGCCTCCATCGCCCCGCCGGCCGTTCAAACCAGCCGCGTGCGCCGCCGCCAATCAGCGCCGGGGGCTTTAACTCGGCGGCCAATAGGAAGCGGGAGGGGGAGCGGCGCAAGGCGCAGCGCCGGCCGGGCCAATCGGCGGCCTGGCAGTCTCCACGTGAGGCGTTGCCAGGCGATGGGACGCGCGGGCGGGCGCGGCCATGGCCGGCCGCCGCGAGAAGCGGGAGGGGCTGAACGCGGTGCAGCTGGGTCGCATCATGTGCGAGCGGGTGGAGAAGGAGCTGCGGTACCAGAAGCTGTACACACAGTACCGCGTGAACCCGCTCCGACCCGGTGAGGCCCCGCGGCCGCAGGGAACTGGCGTGGAACCGCGAGCGGCGCGGCCGAGGGATGTTCGCGGGGCCTGCGCTCAGCTGCGCGTCAGGGACAAACAGCTGGACCCAAGAATGGCAGCAGTGGCTGCCATTCTCGAGAGCGATAGAGCTGGAAGGGCTTTTCTTTCGCCTGAGGAACCGGTCTGTACACTCAGAACGGAGATAGGCCCCATTTCCCCAGACAACCTTTAGTAACCATGTAGAAGTGAGGCAACTATTTAGGATGCGGAACCTACAAATCCCGAGCAAATACAGAGTTAAGACACGGTAGAGATAGAGCCACAACACTATACTATGTTCCTTCAGCCCCTAGGCTGCTTTTTACCTGCCCACTCACAGCCACAACATCATAGTCTATGCTGGCACAGACAGGTGATGTGAGGCGATTCATTCAGGTCTAGCTTTGACAATAAAACAAAAACAAACCAAAGGAAAATAATTTCCTGAGAGCTGGTACTCTGCAGGTCACCACTTTGGTGAGGTGGGACTTTGGTGTGATGAACACAGGCAGCATGAAGCAGAAGGGCCTTTGAAATGCTTAACCCCCTTCCCTTCCTAGGAAGTTGCAATTAATCAGCATTTATAGTTTCAGTGAAGTAGCTGGATCCACACTGGGGAATAACTAAAGAATACCTGCAATGATGCATATTTTATACCTGGCTGTGATGCTAAATTCACGTTAAAGTAATTCACCTGCACCATTTCCTTCCAGTTCACACAGTCACTAGGAAGCCCATGTCTTGGCATGACAATATAGACGAGCCAGCAGATGGTAAGAAATCTCTGAAAAGCTTGTGATAATTACCTAAGAAAATTACTAATAAATAGGATTTCAAAATTCAAATCAGTCTAAAATATCATGTATGTGGAAAGACCTCTCTGACCATATAGGAAAATTAAATTCCTTCATGTTTTTTTGTTAAATGTAAAACAAGGGGTTTTCTGCCTTTAGGGCTATTTCCCATTACTTTTCATTATCAGCACAAGTTTGCATTCATGCAATTATGCTATTTGGTTTCAGTTAAAAATACACAGACTAAAAATATATAAAATTCCTTATATTCATTCTACAAAATTTTCCTTGAGAATCTAAGCCTCTCATGGGAAAACAAAAACAACTATAAACATGACCTACACATACAGGTTGCCTGTCGTTGCAGATTCTACCTAACCACAACACAGGGTAAACTGCTAAAATGGCTGCCCAGTTTTGCTTTAGAGCACTGGCAACAAGGAGCTTTATAGCAGCTGCTCCCTTCTTTCTAACATGCCAAATTTGTCTAAAAACCTTAATGGCCAGGTAAAGTTGGCCTGCTCTAGGACTGGGGCAGGGGAGAAAACCACACCAGGGAGAGGCCACAGGAGCATTCACAGAAGCAGAGGTTGCCTCTATCCTTGGCTTCCTTGCTGTTGCTTGGACAAAGTCCTCCTATTCTAACACACATCCACAGGTGACTTATTTTCAAACACACATTCTTTAATTTTTATTTGTGTCTCTCAAACCAACAGACGAGTTCCTGAATATTTTTCACCGTGCAGCACTGCAGCCAACAAAGAAATATTCAGAGCCACAAACTGAAAGCCAAGAAATTGGCTGGAACACAACACCTTTGGTGAGTAGGATGCTTAAGGATTCAGCTCTTTGCAGGACTCAGAGATGTTTAGGCTGTCACACTGAAAGATATTCATGCAAGAAGATAATTTGTGACAAACGTGGAAAACAGGAATGACTAGGAATGAGCAAAACTGTTCATGGATAACCAGTTTTTAAAATTCAGACCTACAGAGACAATTGACTGCCAAATGCCATGTGTGTACTCATGGCTAAAGCATACAGCCAAGAGAAATGGCGTTCTGAGCAATGTGAAGTGACAGACATGAGAACTGTGAAAAGAAATGTGCTGCTCCACAGTATCTTTCAAACAAATTGCAAGCGGAACCAGAAAATGAATAATCATCTAAGTATACCCAAGGCAGATAAACCAGTGAGGATTCATCTGGGGAAGTATGAATAAACAAGAGGAAAAGAAATATGATTAAAAAGCTGAGACATCAATCATATCTGACAAACAATAGCTGTGATGGTTACTGTCTTTGTAGATTAGTGTTCGGAGAAAGGCAAAGAAGGATCTGATTAATTTTAGCCTTTTACAAAGAAAACTAAAATAAATTAGAAAATAAGACAGTTTTCATCAACTTTTCATATTACACATCAAGTAAACTAGTTACTCCTGACACAGGTAGAGAGAGACATCCCAGCTGGGCTTTATGGTGTTAAGATACCACTGGTAGAGTTAGACTGGCAGGGAAGAGGCAACTAAATTTCCATGTAGGGAAGCAAGTTCAATTCATAGAGTCAGGGCTCATAATGCTGTTTTGTTAATTTTGCCTTTTTCACCCAGGTCCTACCATAACAAAGCTCATTTTTCACTTGGACATTTCTCAGCAGTGCATCACTCTTCCCAGCAGGGTCTGCCACTACTAATTTTAGTAAAAGCATATGACTATTTGCCATTTTTCTTTCCCAGATTCCTGTGGACCGCACTGATTGCAGATTCTACTTCCCACGCCGGAAAACCCAGTTCATTAGATAAATGCCTGCCATGGGGCCCAGGGAGAAGAAGTGAAAGAACCTTCAGCGCCACAAACTCAGACTGTTAATGACATCTAGTGTGTTAGGCCCTGTTTGTCTGGTAGATTCCTAGTAAGAAACAATCGAAAAGGGAAGAGAGAATCTCAGTCTGTCTACTTTGCAGCCTGACGACGACAGAAATAAACCTATTTATGAGACTGCTGTATTCATCTCACTGATGTTTCTAAACCCATCTATATAAACAGTCTAAAAAAAATCACTCTAACATCTTCACTGGCTTCAGAATTCTTATTTTGACATCAGCAATGTGGCCCAGAACTCAAGGTCACCAACTTTACAACGTCAACAATAGTGGTGAAAGGAGCTGTCAGAACGAAGGGAACAAAGGGCAGGCTTCAGCCACCGTTCATTGAACAGCTAAACATGAGTTAGACATGGTTCTGTGCAAACCATTTAATGTGTTCACACACTGAAGGTTTAAGTAGAAAACAATCCTTCAACAAAACACACAGTATGAAGAAATTAGTGATAAGGCATTAGTTTCCACTGACTTTTTTCCATGCCACTTGGAAGCATTCAGCATTCATTGCTCCACCGTTAGCTGCTTGATGACAGCAGAAACACATCTTGCAACACACAGAAACACAGGAACTCCAGTGGGGAGCACAGTCCTCTTAGCGTGCTCGGTTCTTCATTTTCTGCCTTGCTCTCTTTCCAGGTCGCTTCTGCAAAAAATGAACAGATTGATATCTTTATTTTCATGTTCTCAATTTTTGTTCTATTTCTGTAGCTTGGGGAGTATACCAAGGAGAGGGTATTTGTCAGTACACCTGGAGAGGGAGGTTTTGGCACACAGGTAGCAAGTAGTATTAACTCTCCTGCTCATTCCTCTCCTGATACCACTGTTCTCAGCTCTGTCACCAACTCAATTATGCTCATGTCCCAAAGACTGGCATTATCACTTCCAGATGCTGGAGGCACCCATTACGTACTCAACTCTCCCTCCCAGATGAGGGCTGGCTTCTCAGCC
The DNA here is from genome assembly GCA_013400695.1 of Neodrepanis coruscans. NCBI lineage: Eukaryota > Metazoa > Chordata > Aves > Passeriformes > Philepittidae > Neodrepanis > Neodrepanis coruscans. The sequence goes on along the minus strand of VYZS01043894.1, from coordinate 32,683 downwards.
AACCAGGAGCATTTGCATGCAACATTGTACTTACATTGAGGGCCTTTTTTCCTCCTTTTCTTGCTTTTCCTGGGCCTTTGTTGTGAGCCACTTTTGCCTGGAAGCTGGATACGTCATTAAAACTTTCCTTGGTGTTCCACTTTGAGCCTTTCTTCTTCCCACCAAAACCAAACTTCTGATTTTTGTATCGTCTTTTGGCATTTGGTCTGAAAAACAACCGAACAGCAGCATTGCCTATAGTCCTTTCCTTAGGAAATTCTCAAGGCACATATACGTGCTGATGGACTCCCAATAGCCATTGCAAACCTTTTCCCTCATAACAAAGATATAGAAATTAGCACATTTCAGTCTCTGTGTTTTCCTTCTCTCTAGAGAAAGAAAGCCACTTCGGATTTATTTTAACAAATACTCATCAGAATAGCCTTCATGTTCCCAAAATTATCTCCTAAAAAGACTGAAAACAGAGACATTCTGTGTTTAAATATCTTTCATTTCCAGTCTCACCCCTTTTTTGTCCGTTGATTTGCATTGCCTTTTTTATTCCCCTGAGACGATGTCTGCTCGTCATCTAGAAAGTCCAGCTTGTCAGAGAGACCTGCAAGAGAAAACACATCACAGCTCAGAAAATACAAATTTTTAATCCAAGCAAGTAATAGCAACAAGTCACCTTCAGTGAAGAACAGCTACTTGGGCCACTGGCACATGGTTCTGCACAGTAGCCTGCCAAGCTCAAGGCCCAGAACTACAGATCTAGTGGCCACACATCATATTGCCTTAACACTGCTCACCCACCACTAGTGCCACTACATATTTGCTCTCTTAGACAAGTTAGCTTTACCTTTCTGGTATCTCTTGACTGCATTCAACATATTTTTTTTCTCCTTTTGTCTCCTCTGCAGAATCTCAGTTTGCACCTGCGATTAGAAGCAGAATGTTAAGTATTGTTCCTTGCAGTGTCCCATATGTATTTTAGCCAGACTCTGGTGGTCTCACTTTCCAAGCTCCTCTCTCCAGAGCCGTGTCACAGATAGGACCCTCCTCACCTTCTTGCCATATTTTCTCATTGCACGGAGCTGTTTCGCTTTCTCAGACCTTTCCATTGCTTCCTGTTTACTCTTCAGCTTCTGCCGAATCTTATCAGGGGATAGAAAAAACAAAACTTATCAGCAGTGTAAAAGAAAATAAGAGAATGCAAAAGAAAATAAGAGAATGTTGTGATTGTTGTACAGTCCAGAAGTCAAGATTTGTGAACTATAATTGAGAGTAAAAAAGAAAACATCTCTCAATCAGATAATGATTATAAGGCATAATATCCTTTTTAGCTCAAGGCTAGAGCAGTTATTACAGAAACTCCTGAACTGATCTGTAGACAAAACCTGGTTAAAAAGACAAAATTCAGAGACAAGACAAAGCCTTACAATGGGCTCTAACGGAAGCAAGAGTATTTTGTCAGTCTACCAGAGTGTATGAAGAAGACTTAACAGTTTCTATCTTGTCATTATTAAAAGTCAAGCACTGAAGAAGAGTCAATAACCCTGTGCCATAGAAAATATCTCTTCCGTTCCCTCCTTGCTCACAAACATTTTTAAAAGGATGCCACATTACAAAGGATTACAAGGATTTCAACACAGATCTGGATTCTTTCTGTGACTCCACTAGGAGATAAAAACTTTATTCTTCAAATGGAAGTCAGAAAAAGGAAAGACAGTCATGTGGAGAATTGACTTAAGCCTTAGCACAAGTTATTGTTCTTCATCTTCCCTAAAAAAGCTTCTATCAGACAGCAAAACAAGTCACACGTGAACCTCCAAATTAGACTCCAGCTCATGTTTGTTTAACTTATATGATGTAGTCTTTTTTCCAAATCTAAAACAAAAAACAGAGTTCCATTTGGAGCAAAAACTACAATAAAGAGGCAAGTTTGTGAAAGTCTTATTTTCTACACAAATTTGACTTTCTAGCCAAGATAGATACATTTAATAACATACAGTTTAAAATCAGAGAACCATGCCCACACTGCACTGAAATACCTAAACAGAAAGAAATCTCCTGTCACAAACAAAATTTCAAACACCATCATTGACACAGCAATTTGAAAAGAAATGAAGATCAATCTTCACACATCACATCTTAAAGTTAACCCCTAACACAGGACAAAACCTACACATTGCACAAGAGACACTCACTGCACATACCTTCTGCATCTGTTGGTCTGATTTGGCCATCTCTGCAAAGTAATCATCTGGCCTCCTGGTAGGAATTTGGAGCTTATGCAGCCTGGGCAGGGCTTCCAGGACGGCTGCCTGAGCCTGGCGGTAGCTGGGAGAGAGCACAGCACCAGCTCTGTCACTGCACCAGCTCTGCATCTCACAGCACTGACAGAAACTCTGCTTACACAAGCTGGTGATACTAAGATCTAACAAGCATTGGTCTAGAATTGTATCAACATTCTGTGCACGTCCAGTGCTACTGTAAGCAATTTAGGTGCCAGTACAATATTAAGACTTATATCTTGCACATATGCACTTATCTTATTTCCACTTACAGTTTTATGTGTTGGAATATAAAAGGCAAAGCAAACCAAGAGAACTGTACGAACACCAAAACAAGCCCACAAAGAAAAATCAGTATCTTGTATTAAAGCCTCAGTGCTGCTGTCAAGGAGCTTTCAAAATAGATTTTTCAGCAAAGGATGCAAGTCTGCTGAGAGGAGAGAAATTATTTCTTTTCAGGCATAAGGCAAGTTAATTATACTAGCACTAATCTGTAGTTATTTTAGAAAACATTCAGAGCCACCAAATCTAAAATCACATGGCCCAAGACTGCCACAGTGATAGCCAGTGTGGCTCTGCAGCATACTGCTGCAAACACTTCAAGCATGCAGCAACATGCTGAGACTCTACATGAAACCTCTTTTTGACACTTACAAGCTCATCTCCCTCTGGAAATCATTCTCTGGGTCAATGGCATCTGTGTTAGAAGCACTCTGAGAGACGGGATCCACGACGGGGCCCAAAGTCACGTCCAGCCTTTCCACCCACGCCAGCTGCTGCCTGAATTCGGCCAGGCACTGCTTCAGGCCGCCCTGTGAAAGCAGCACAGCCCCGCACGGCCGGCCCGGCTCAGTACGCGGCTCACACCGCGGGCCGCTGCCCCGGGACCGCCGGGCCACACCACGAACCTCCGCGGCCGCACGGAGCCCCAGAGCCCTGCGGGCCCCGCCGCGCCCCCTCCGCCCCGCGGCCACGGCCAGGGGGTTCCGCGCTGCCCCGCTCACCGCAGCCCCCCCTCACCGTGTCGTTGCGCCGCTTCGGCCGCTCCTCCAGCACC
>VYZS01043894.1:0-13891 GCA_013400695.1 Neodrepanis coruscans | reverse complement strand
AGTTGTGCACAGCTTTTGGAGACTGTGAATTTCTTACTTGTTTGCCTCTCTAGTTGAACAGTCTCCAGAAAGAGCTCGAAGAACGAAACAGGGATATTGAGGAAATGAGCCTGGAACAGCAGAAGCTGCAAGGCATCATTAAAGCACTGGAGAAGGACATCTTGGCACTGAAGGCAGAGATTAAAGAGAGAGGTGACACTATCCTAGACAAGGTGAGAAATTAGACAATTGACTGAGATCAAAATCACCTCCTTAATTTAATATAGATGTTTATTTTAATAGTATTTGTTGTGATATCCAGTTTGTGATTTTAGATTTTAGTTGATATTCTAAGCTTTTCTTGGGGAACTCAAATTTAGGATATTGACTTTCTTATCCTCTGTTCTGGGATCTGTAGATGGCTTTGAATTATTTGCCCCCTCTCACCCAATCTGTAGATTTGAAACTGAAATTCAGTCTCCCACTAGATCTGGGAGTGGTGGTTTTGCCTGTTCTGTATTTGTGCCTTTTCTTAGAGATCTGTGTGAGAGTGCTGGGTCTGATTCAGATTTCTGTACCAATTTCTTCCAGGAGAAGCATATATATGACCTAAAAGTGAAAAATCAGGAGCTGCAAAATTTCAAGTTTGTACTGAGCTACAAAATAGAGGAGTTTAAGAAGCAAATAGAGTCACGTGAAAATGATATTAAAAAAATGAAGGAACAGATCAATGAGGTGAGTAACACCCTCATTTGGCCTCTGCTACTAAGCCTTTTGCATGCAAAGATGACCCAACAAGTTCCATGGAAGATTCTATCCTGTTTTTCCTTGACTTCTTTCAAGGATCACTGATTCAATATCATTGCAGCTCATAAAAATATTTGTGCACAACAGCTGCTATTTAGTTTTCTACCACATGCTATCAGTGATCAACATAGTTATTTAAGTTATTGTTTCAGTATTTAATTCTAGATTTTGCCTAAAAATAAATCTTATCCTTATGCGGTTGCTCACCATGTGCCCTATAGGGTTTGCAAGACACTGCTTTTACTGATCTGAGGGAAGAGAGTGTGAATTTCTCTCAGAAATGCTGTAGATTTATGCTAACATAACTCTGCTTAGGGGTTAGATATGTGGATAAATTATATTCATCAGCTGATACATGGGAAATTTGCATATATTCATACTTAGTTTGCAGCAAATTCATTGAGGCAACTTACTTATGATAGAAAGTTACTATGATCTCTCCATCGATGTACCCTGAGCTCAGCCAAACTGAGACTATGGTGACGCAGCTAATCAATGACGTATAAATTTTCATAAGTCTGTTTATTCAGAACAAAAGCCTTTTAAATAAGATGCAAATTAATGAACAGTTTGTATATACTTATGGTCAAGTCCCTGTTGTCTCTTCTGGCCGCCATGTTATGCTAGTAAATGCTATAGTAGTACCCTTATTACTTCTGTCCTGTTTGTTCTACATATGAACCCACAGCTTTTCAATTAATTTATTTCTTTTCAGTATAAGGTTCTACTTATTGTTGCCCTTACTCTTTCCAGCATTAACTGTTCATTTCCATCTCATCCATTTTTATTGAGGTGGAATAGTAAAGCTCCAGTTCAGCTCGAGGAAATGAAGAAGTGTCACATAATTTAAATAAATGTAACTCAAAAGGGAGTTACATTTTTGCGGTTTCTGTAAATTCTGACAGAGGGCAGTGTTGTTCCAAAATTGACGGTTTTGGAGTTGTAATTCAACCTGAAGGGGGATCTACTCCCTCAAGCCTGTATTTCCAAACTCTGGCTTTCCTGTTATGTGTTGTTTTTTCACGTCTCCTCTTAGTCCTGATTTCCACCTCCTGCTTCCTTTCAGATGGAGGCAGAGCTGGAACAATTCCACAAGGAGAGCACACAGTTGAAGATGAACATCACACAGCTGCAACAGAAACTAAAAGCAACTCACTGTGAGGTGCACAGAGAGAGGCAGAAGGTATGAAGTACAACCACTGTGCAGGTCCTACAGGCTGACATTTGTGGGAACACAACACTGTTGAAGCATTAATCTGAGCAAATAGGTACTTCAGGGGTACTTTGTCCAAGGACCAAGAGAGTTTCTGGTCAGTGGGGACAAACATAGATAACTTTCAAGTCTGCAGACAGATATAGTTGATATTAAAAAAAAAAAATTGAGTTATTTATGTGTCAACACCTATTCTCCTGGGTTTAACGGAACAGTGAGGCAAATGCTTAACTAATTACCTGTTCCTGCCCAAGCTTGAAATCTGGGGATACTTGGCCTAAACAGGAGCAGCGTGTAGGATACCACCTAGGCGCTAGTAAGATGAAATAAAGGGTGAGGTCATTAATGGAGGAGTCAAGAACCCCTTGTTTGACAAGCACATCAGACATGAGAGGGGAAAAGGGGCTGCTGATAAAGGTAGATGAGCTTAGCAGTCAGTGTAGGATTGAGGAAATAGGTAGAGGGGCCTGGTAGAAACCAAGGGAGAATGAGAAGGCGATCTTAATGTGAAATCAGCAAGTTGCACATGTGTCTGATACGTGTTTTGCCCCTTGCCTTCTCTTGATAACTGTTGGCGTGTTGTTTCTAAATAAGTAGGGTGTTTGGGAAAGGACAGCATCCATAATAAGCCACTGGTTTTCGGATGACATCTCTAGATGCTGGCACTTACATGACCTAATGCAAGTATCTTGGCTCATTATTACTGCTAAAAATCTATCACTGCTATTCTATGTCTCACATCTGCAGTGGGTTTTATAATTATTTTTTTTTTAAAAGAAGTGGAAGTAAAATACATAAGAGTTTTTACCAGTTTCACTAGACTTTGTAGAAAATTGCATAATAGAGTGTTCTGATGAACCAAATAAAAAAGTAACTACATCATTTTTGCAGAAGCAAGATATGGAAACACTCATCAAACGATTTAAATCAGATCTCCATACTTGTGTGGGCTTCATTCAGGAATACAGAAAATTGAAAGATGGTATCCGGGAACTCTACACCAAGTATGTACAGCAATCACACATGGTGAGTCAGGACCTTTGCCTTCTCCTTGCAGATGATTTTTGTCTGGTAGTGTACTAACTGAGGCAAAATGCTGTGACCTCTCAGGTGGAGGCGGAAGCAGTAGACACAGATTTGCAGAAGCAATATATGAATCAGCAAGAGAATTATGAGAAGAATTTGACACTTTTAAAAAAGAAGGCATTGAAGGATCAGGAAATGCAGCAAACTGCTTACATGCGCATCCTGAAGGTAATAAGCCTTTTCCTTGTGGTATGGAGGGGGAACAAAGGAAGTGGCTGCATAAAAGAGATTTTAGTAACCTTACTATTAGCTTTCTTAGGACTTTGAAACAGTTTTGCTTGCCTTCCTTGAAAGTGCTTCATTAAATATTCTGAACAAAGAGAACAAGATCTCTGAAGTCAGAGATTGCTGCTCTTTTGTGGATACTTTTGTTTATCTCCCAATCCTAACGTAAAAGGAGATAGGGAACCTCTCCTGCGTGAATACCTTTTAAGAAATTAATGTACTTACTTTTTATTTCCAACAGTCTTTATAATTGCCATCATAGTCAATTTGCCCCTGTCTGAGTGTCAGCCTTTATTTGTTATATGGTAGTGTTGAGGAAGTAGTTTTAGAGGAAGAAAAGAAAAAAAAATGCTTTCTTTGGACTTTCTTTGGCCAGATAGTCTCATACCTACTGGTCTGAATTCAGAAGAATTTTCTGCTTTTCACATCCAGGTTTTTCAAGGAAGTTCAGAAATATGTGAGGAATATGCCTATTTATACTAAGTCCTCTTGCTCAGAATCCTTGTTCCTTACAAGGCAAGGTAAACTCGTGACTGCTGGGGTCAAAGATCCAATTTGTTTTCATCTGGAGTGAAAAAAATCTAAAGCCCTAAACAAGGTGTCCTAGGAGGACAGCTTTTCTAGTTTCTTCTTACTATGATCTCCTTCTGCTCAGTCAGCATTTCCTTTTCCCCTCACTAGGCCTTTCATCATTTTTACTTTATTATGCCTTCTCCAGATCATTAGACCTCAGCCTCCTCCTAAGTCATCTGTTCTTTGCTATTTATTCAGAATTTTCTTCTTCAGCGCTAGACAGCAGCAATCTTCTTCCCTTCCCTATTTTAATTTTTTTATTCCTTCTGTGAGTTAGATGTTTCCTTTGGCACAAAAGGAGATGGCTTCAGAAAATAACCTGAAGAATTTCCTTGCTGGAATAGGGTGACAGATGGTGTTCTTAATGATAATACTTGATGTCTTGGATCAGTAAGCCTAACATGAAATGATGATTAAAACCAAATTAATAAAACATCTGGAAGATAAAGATATCAAAGATTCTAACCAGCTTGGTTTCTTCAAAGAAAAAGCAATTCTCTGAAGTCCAGTAGATTAATGAGACTTGCAGCCAGGAAGAATTATCATGGTCTTCCAGTCCTTCACAGGAGGCTGTTTAGACTACTTTAGACAAACTTCTGTCAGGACTTGCTTTGAAAAAGTAAATGACATTTTGACAGTCTTCTAGCTCTGTATTTCTATTATTCCTCAGTTGTGCTTACATTTTCAGAGCTATACATTCCTCTTTGAGTGATTTTTCCACTACTGACTGCTGCAACAGATGATTAGAACTGTCAAGATAATTTGAATTATTCTTAGCAATTGACAGGTTGCTTATTGTACAAATGTTAGTTTTCCCTTCAGCCTTCTGTATTTGTAATGGCTTCTTTGTCACTTAAATACATAAGGACAGAGACACTGAATAATCTTGAAGTAATGCTGCTTGAAGTGAAGCCCATATAGGATGATCTTTTCTATATGTCCTACCTGTATCTGACAGTCAGCACTGTAGGGACTTCCTAGGCTATAGATTGCATCCAGACATCATTTGCAGTTTTTCCTCATGGCCTCATCCTCCTTCCATTTGATCAGTCTCTTTTCTGAGACAACTGGTTCTTTGCCACAAAACCGTGTGACAATGGGATTTCTCATGAATATTTATTTTAATCCATTCCATTGCATTGCAGTGCAAGCTTTCTGTCAGAATGCAAAGATAGAATTAGAGGCTAATCTCTCTGCAGAAAAGGCCTATTCAAAAAAATATTATCCATGTCAACCAGCAGCCTTTTAGCACCCTGCAAACCAAACAAGACATTGCTACATAGCCTAGATTGCCTCTGTATTATATTGCCTAATAAACCAAGATCTTCATTTGATAGCAGCAGGCAGTGACTTAGACTGAACCTATCAAGATGCTCATGACTAAAGTATACTTGAACAGAAATGCTGTGTCCTATCACTGAAAGCTGGTCAAAAGAAAATTACCTGGACTGATTATTGGAAACTATCTCCTTCATGTGTTCCTTTCAGGATCAAGCTCTGGAATAAATCCATAGAGTCAAATTTCACCTGTATTTAAATACTTAAACCAAACAAGTCAGGATCAACAAAATATTACAGTTACAGCTCAGGCTGCTTGAGTGCACCAACTCATGCTGCATTTAGAGCCCAACATAACCACTCCAGGAATGACTATTCTCGTGACTATTGCATCCCACAATCTTCCTCTAGTCAGCTGTGGGGAAAGTAAAGCACAGTTGCCGTACTTGTCTTAGTGTGAACTATTGATGATCTTGCCACACACATGTGCCCTGAGTTATTGCTGCCAACTTGAACTCAAGTGCATCTATATACAGAGAGCTGCAGTAAGCTTTGTACTTTGTTGCTAACAGTTTTCAATTGTGTGGTACCAATACTTTTATAGGTGTACTGTAAGGTACTGGATCATATGGTTTGCATAATCTTTTATGGAAACATAATTATCAACCAAAATTCTCATTAAAAAAACCAAGATTTGAAGACACCTTTTTCATGGGAAAATTTCATTAATCCTTGTTCATATGTCCTGTTGTTTTAGTGGATTCCCTATTGCTTGAGACTGGTATTACAGTTGGTAACCAAAGCATGCCTTTTTGTAATTTATCTTTTTTTAAATATTGCCATTTATGATGAAGTTCCAGATGTTGGAATGGTGTGTTCAAAAACTTCTAAAAAATCACCACAAGTAGCTGAAATAGTTGCTATTCTTGGTTCAAGTATGATGGCAACTGTTTAACATTCGCCTTAGTTATTGACGTGAAAGACTTTCTTTGTAATAGGCAGATATACTTCTCTCTCTTGAATTCAGAAAAGAAACTAATGATGCTACTGCTTCTGAGTCATGGACAACAGTTTTATCATCCTTCACTAGTATTACCCCATAGTGCTAATTATCCCATGCATGGGCTGGCTGAAGTCTTTGAACCTGTCACAACGATGGGTAAAGTACATTTACTGACACTTTCACAGCTCCTTCAGCAAGTTGCTTCATGGTGGGCTACTAAAAAAATTAGAGTATTGAACTCATCTGACTTAAAGAAGAACAAAAAATGAATACATGGCTAACTTTTCCTCATGTTAGCAGTATGTATCTCAAGTCTCCATGTACTTCATATATTCCTTAATAATTTGGCAGGGGTGTTGAAAAGTGATGTACGTCAGAACTACTGAAGAGAGCTTTGAATAACTGCAAGGAGATACAGATAATTTAAGTGAACAGATACATAGTGACAAATATAAAGCCAAATAATACACACTAGAGGGAGAGATGGGAATACTTCACATTAATTCTGAATTAATTGGATCAGTGTAGGAAGGGCTCTGAGCTTCCCTGTGGAATTGGCAAGGAAGATAATACCTCGGAGTGCAGCTGCAGTCAGAAAAGCAAAACAAATATTAGTTTATTGAGCTAATGTGCTTTGAATACTGTCATATTTTATGTCAAATCTACTGTGGCCTTATCTAAAATGTTGTGTATTGTATAGATTGCCCTGTATCTTCTGCTTGTGATTCTATACTGTCCAGTGTCTTTCTCGATGGTATGAAGATACATATTGCTCAGCCACGTAGTACCTGTGCTTTTCCTTATATGACGTATTATTTTTGCAGGAAAATGTGAGTCTGATTAAGGAAATTAATGACTTGCGGCAAGAACTGAAGGTGGCCTACACTCAGGTGCATGAGCTCCGATCAGCACTAAGATTGAATAAGAAACAAATTCAAGACACAGGTGAATAGTGCTTCTTGTATGTTTTCCATATTGTCGGTGCTCATTGCAGAAGCCCTTTTTATCCCTTTTTATAATAGAATGAACAATTCTATTAGCTTGCCTGCCTGGTGGTACCAGATGTTTACATCTTGTAAATGTTTACATCTTGTAAATGTTAATTGTGTAAGCTGCTAAATACTGTAGAATCTTACTGTTTAGACGTGTTCCTTCAGCCCTGAAAGATGCCTTCCCTTGTTCATGGCAAAGAACTGTATGAGCTTTATTACTGTTCTGTGTCCTCTCTGATTTTATATTATAGCTCCATCCAGTGAACTGCTGTCCACCCCAGCTGTCCTGAGGTTGAATCCAGAGAAGGAAAGTGAGAACATCATAGAAATGCAGCAGCTAGAAATTCAGTCTCTGCGAGACCAAATCCAGGAAAAAGGGCAAGTCCCGAATCATCCAAGTTCAGTCACTTTTAGTCAGAAATCTTCCTGAGCTGAATCTAGAAAGAAGCTACAAGACATAGCAACGCTGACCTGGTTCGAGGATGCTTTACATTATTATATCCTGGCAAGAGCAGAAATGCAACTGCATAGATTAGACTTTTGTGACCCTATACTCTTCCACTAGAAGCATTTGTGCAACACTCACTACTCTGAACACTGCTCCTTTCCTGGAATTTTCCCTTTCCATGAGACCTAGGAGCCAAAATTAAAAAAAAATAAAGTTGTGTTAGTGCAAGACTAATCATTGTGCCTTCATGTTAGGGCATTCACCTTTCTCTTGAAAACCTAATGTGTCCTAGTTTAGAAGAGCTGGTCAAAGTCTGTAAGCCTTTTCTGCTTGAATTCTAATTTGGTGTCACTGTGCTGCAAAATTCAACATCAGCCTTTTATTGAATTGCCTATGTCCATACAGAGGACTGCTGCTCTTAAGACAGATGTCATTATCATTCCAAGCAGGTATCCATTCACAGACTAAGAATCAATTACCTTGTGAGGGCAGCCTTTGACTCAAGCACACCTGAGCTGGACCCCTTGCTCAAGCCTCTGCCTGCTGTCCAGAGATGTGTTGCCTCATCTGCTGCAATAATTTCATCAGGACAAAGAAGCACCCCAGTTTCAGACTCTGAAATCTGCAGTAAAGTCCAAACTTTATATCATAATTTTCCTATAATTTTGATAAATTGATTTTTGCTTGTCTTTTTTCCAACATCCACAATCCCTTTAGTTCAGTTTTTCATTGAAATTCTCATAATAAGTCACTCTGCAAAGTACATATATATAGAAAAATACAGGGAGTAATTTCTTTAATAATGAGGGATAAAAACCTAAACTTTTCATCTTTTTTTGTCAGTGTATACACTATCTCACTGAGGAATACCTCACATACATCTGAAGTCTAAGCTACTGATTGAGCATGGACTATATGGTATCGTAACAGCCAGTATGTTACTGCTTCATTTCCTATCCTAAATTGTAGAAAACTGATGAGTGCTTTCCACATACTCCTAGTAACATTGTACAGAAGATGGTGGTGCCAAGGTTGGGTAACATGTAAGCTATATTACCATTAGGGATATTAGACTCATTTCCAGGGTAACACCATGGCAAAACAGATGGTTCCATGAACTCCTATGACTTCAGAGACTTCAGCTGAGTGCTTTGTCCATGAACATGGAATTAAGTCTCTTTAGTCTATTTTTTTTTATTATTTTGCATCTTTAACCTGTATGAAGCACAGGTTTCACAGGAGTAAAAGGAAGAAGTTATGATGGAATTGGTCTGTTAATGGGCTAGCTTAACACCCTTTCTTCCTCCTTCCCTCCCCATATAATCATCTTGATACTTCCTGTACAGAAAGAGGATGTAATTAATGTAATTAGTAAATATTTTAGAAACTAGCTCCCTCTTAAATTTTCAGCACACACCCACTTTAATTTGCTAGACTCTCGTGTGGTATAATTTTCCCCTCTCTCTGTCAGAATAAATTGAGTGTTAGAATTATAGAAGGCACTGCTTTAATAGTAGTGGTTTAGATAAATTGAATCAATCTTTCTGGAGAAGAAGAATCTTGTCCTAATATTCATATACAGGTGAAGAATTAGTTCTAAATGGTGATTGATATGCTTAAAAATATGCCCCTGTGTCACCCTCATTAGACAGATTTTAAAGGCAATACCAGGCCTGTCAGATGAAGCTGTCAAACTACACTGAAGAGGATTTTGAACATGATCTTAGTGGCTAAGAGGCAGATAAAACATTGCTTGTATAGAGGATCATTAAAAGTCAGACACAGCAGAGTTTATAAGTGAGGTTCATCAAAGACCTACTGGAAGCAAAATAGATGTACAAGAGCCTCCTACACTCAGAAAACCAGACCAAGGTCAAACTCCCACGCATATGCTGTAAAATGTTTTAGAATTGAGTTGTAACTAGATTATGATTTTTTTGTGCTAGTGGTCTTCCAAATTCTCTCAGGGTGCAAAGACACTTTCCACTTTAATCTTCTCTTGATCTGCATTGTTCTGTTTCTCCTTTTGGTACCTTCCTATAGGACCTAGTAAGCACCTCATGCTCTTATAAAGCTACAGCCCATTTTTTAAAGTGAATATATATATGGCTACCTTTAAAGCTGAATAAGGTTTCCCCTTAGATGACTTCTTCATTAACTAGGTCAACAACTAAAGGACCAGGTTTTTTTGGGTAGAGTCAAGCTCATTGTTCAAGGGTGTTTGTATAGCAAACTGCATCACATTCCATTTGTTGTTTTAGGTTTAGGACAACAACCTTTGGGCTGATGATATTTCATAAGTTTCAAACGACCTCTCAGATTTGTCTCAGATAAATTCCTGAAGCTGTCACACTACTTGATTTTTATTTGATTAGCATATCCTAAGCTTCCCGTCTTATAACCTGCTAAAAAAAACTAGCATGGGACGTAATAACTGAGTCTCCCTTTCCACTAGCCAGGCAAGAGCTGTTGTTCACTCCTTTTCTCTTCTTCCTGCATCTCCCAGGAGATTTTCCAGCTGCTCAGACTAACAGTAATGATCCCTTCTGCTATCATGAAGCTCAGTATGAAGGAGGGAATTTCACTGAGCCTGATATCCCAATTCCCCTCCTGACTTCTACATTCCTGCTACTCCCATTTTTATTCTTCATCTCTTAAATGAATCCTTTTCTGTTTTTCTAACTCCTCTCAAAATGGTTACCCTTTCCTTTCCACTAGGAAGTCACCTCTTCCTGCAGCATGGTAGGCTCTGCTGATGCTGCTGTCTCACAGGGAGGGGGGTTCTGCAGCTGCCTTGTGATGGGAAGATGACACCACAATGACATCTTGCCTGACTTAAGTGCCTGCCTGGACTTATGCCATAGAAAGATCCAGGCCTGATATGACCAGATGGCCCTAAGCCTATACAGTAGTGCAGGAGCTGCTTTATTTAATACCACATAATACCAAATATTTGCTGAACATCTCAACTCTTCCCTAGCACTGCCAACCTGGCTGCAGGCTTCCTCTCATCTTGCTGCCTGGGAGCTGCTCCCTGGCTCTGGCACCCTTTCCCCTCCAGCTGGGAGGAAATGAGCCACCTTCCAGGATCGGTGAATGGCCGGAGGCCAGATCCTGCCCAGGGAGGGAGGGAGGGATATCACCTGCACACCGGCGTGGCTCTGGAGCCTCTCCAAGACCAGCAGCAGGTTTGCTGAGACGCCACCCTGCTGGGGAATGCACCTGCCCGGGCGAGAGGTGAGGGCTCGCAGCCTATCCTTGGTGCTGCCGCGTCGCACCAGGAAGGGGAGCCGGCAGGGACACCGCACCTGTTTCTCGGCAGGCAGTTGCAGGAGGAAGGGAAGAGATTTTCCCCGTGGGCTCCCTCGGTAGCTGGATCCAGTGGAAGGAAAGACAGGAAAAAGTATTGCTGCCAGCCAAGAGTTGTGCTCAAGAGCCAAACTGTGCTGGGTTGTCGCGCGTGGGCAGCGTCTGCTGCAGGTGAGTGATCCCTCCTCCCCGGGACCTGTGCGTGTGCGGAAAGGGACGCACTTCATCAGGAGCTGCTGGAAGGTTTGGGTGCTGCCTCAGACTTACTTCTTAAAGATCCTGCTTCATGCCTCCACTTTATTTCTTCCTTGCACCATAGTGTTTATCCTCAGCACTTAAGGCCTGGGAGTTTGTGGTTCTTTTGGGACTCCTAGGCCACCTTTGGCAGAGGCGCATCGGGACAGGCTCTGCGGGGTCAGGATAATGGATGCCTGTTACACATACAGAGGAAGAGGAACACGAGACTTTATAATGGAGCATGCCAAAAGTATCTAGATTTGTATAAAAAGCAGCTGCACACTGACCCTGTTACAACAAGCCCTCCAGCATCCTTAACCTCAGAGCCTCTAGCCTTGGTGAAAGGAAGGGACAGTCCACCATCACCCAGGGCTTCCCTGCGGCTTCCAAAACGATGTCTCATGACAGGAGAACTGGTGGGACAGATGCTCATTTCTGGGAAAGCATTATCTCTCTGGCAGAGTAGAGAGGGTGGTCTCTCCCCAGAGGTACAGAGTAAACTGCATAGCATGGATTTTGAGCAGCCCAGGAAAGGAGGAACATTGGGAATCGATGATTGATATAGCATTCAAAGGAGTGTGGGTCTCTTGCTAGGATTTTGGGTGAGACAGACATGCCACATAAAGGCCCCATCATTTGAATTCTTTGCAAATTCCTCTATCCCCAGTCCTGAGTGCTCAGGAGAAGAGAATGAACCTTCCCACACACACCCAGGGGCACAGACATGCCTTGAACACTATGACATTCAGAGCTTCTGATATATTAATTGGCAGTAATTTAGGCATAAAAAAAGATACATAAGCTTCATTCTCTTTGACCCTACTAGGGGGTTAGAATAGAATCAAATATGCTTAGAAAGCATTTCTTTACTGAGAAGGTGGTCAAACACTGGACTAGGCTTCCTAGACAGGTGGTTGATACCCCAAGCCTGTCAGTATTTACAAGACATTTGGACAATGCCCTTAATAATATGCTTGAATTTGGTCAGCCCTGAATTGGTCAGGCAGTTGGATTAGATGATCATTTTGGGTCCTCTTCAGTTGAAGTAAAATAGAATACAATACATTAACTAGAATATAATAGACAGAATAGAATATATTGTTTTGGTTGGAAGGGTCCTACAACAATTCAGGGCTGACTCTCTTGGTAAAGAAACATTTCCTAAAGCATTGAAAGTTGGAAAAATTACATTAAATTATGGGAAAATATTTATACCTATTCTGGACTAAAGGTTTCTGTGTGGCACAGAGGGATGGCATGTCCATCCCAAAGAGACTATGGCCAGACCTGGCCAAGAAGTAAATAAGCTGTGATGAACTGGGGAAGCAGGGGACTGAGATAGCTTGTATTTGTTTGAGATTGTGAGGCTCTGTTGGCTCTCATCAAGACTGCTCATGTAAATATTTTTATGGATTGTTATTTTACAGCAAATCTTGCTGGACTCTTCCCGTCTCCATGATGCTTACAAAATCCACATAAAAGCTGCATAAAACCTTTCCAAGGCTGGAAGTACAAGGAAGCACTGCAGAAGCTTGTCCCATCTTCAGATTTCCCCTCCTGAACCCTGTCGGTAAGCAATGTCTCAAGAGTTACCCTGGATTAAGGGAGAGGAGGGAGGTGAGGAGTATTTCGACAGCTGAATTGTATGTGGCTCTGAAATTAAAGTGTTCATTTATATACAGTCCATATCCTGTCTGTCAGATACCAGACAGTCAGAGATAAAAACTTTATAAGTAAATAAATACATGCATATATCATTCTGAAGCATTCAGCCAGTGTGCATCTCCCACACCTGCAGCCAGGAGTGGCCAGAAAACTGTTGAGGATGACCCTCAGTTTCCAGTTAAATGTTGTCAGAGTAAGGGAAAAAAAACAAAACAATGAAAAAGGAAAGATATGAACATTTTTGTTTTCCTACATTCCCAGTGTTTTCCTGTTCTTCTTCCCCAGCTGCAAGTCAGCAGAGGGGAAGGAGAGAGTGTCAATTTTTTCCTGAAATGTGCCCTTTGGTCATAGAGCATAGTGTTGCTAGGCTGGTCCTGTCCTCTTTTTTCTCTTGCATACAGAGATAGGAGCACTGAAGGTGCTGGGTTCAGTAGTGAGCACATTTTAGAGATTAATGACCTGTAATACACACTATCAAGCACGCTAATCTGGTGGGCCAACTGGCTTAAGCTCCCAAAGGGTCTATGTTATGGTCTGTCTGTCCCAGACTAGTAAGACCGGGTAACCCAAAGAACATGAACAGAAGAGGAACAGCTTTGGAAAGGCTGTCTTTCTCTCTCATGGCGGAGTAGGCAGCCATATCCCTTCCTTTCTCTTCATCTGATCTGAGCAAACTGATGTGCTGCACACTGCCAAGAAACCAGATCAGCAGAGTTTCTGTGAGATCTTGTTTCATCAATTCTCCAAGGGGTGGTATGTGACCTCTCAGGATAGGGCTGCTTTTGTTTAACATATAATGACAGTCAGATTTTTCTGAATAGGATGGGAGGCAATGCACCAAGACTAAGGGATGAAAAACTGTAGCTAGATTTAAGGAAGAATGTATTCCAGGTGAGGGTGGTTTAACACTGGAATGATCCCTGAGGAGCTGTGGAAGGATCCTTGGCACCTGAGTGGATGGGGCCCTGAGCTACCTTGTCTGACTTTTAGGTTAAATCTGCTTTAAGCAGGGGGATGGGCCGGGTGACTTCACAAGGTCCCATCCCACATGATTTATTCTGTGATTCTAAGAGTAA
>VYZS01043890.1:4212-23459 GCA_013400695.1 Neodrepanis coruscans | reverse complement strand
AGGGGACAAAATGGAGTCTCTTCTTTATTGCGAATGCATGTACCTTTTATAGTCCATAATTGTTTGGGTTTAATGCAGCCAATTAGACAAAAGGAATAATCATCACATGTTATTCAGAGGTCACTTCTGCCAATGTCTTAGAGCCATAGCAGATCATAAGATGTTCTGATATCTAAAGTTTACATTCTTTAGACATTATATCATGGTCTTCTCCTTTGTGTTCTGCTCCTTGCTGTGAGAGATGTGTGGAACTGATAGCATTTTCTCATAACAAAAATAAATCAAACTACCCAGGAGCAAAAAGTGANTAGCTGTGGAGTGTAGGTGGTGACACTTCATATCACACATCTCAGATACCCAGGCTGCTGGCTTTTTTCCTGTGTGGAAGGGCAGAGGGGTGTCCCCCAAGAGAGCTGTAAACCCTGTCATTTGAGTCACTTGAAATCAGGTGAGGAAAAACCTCTAAGCATCTACCACAAATAATGTCCTCTCATTTTTATCAAGTGCTATGACAAGATGAGGCTCTCCCATCACTCATTTTCAAGAAGCTAATTAAGCTAATATGACCTGATCCAGCAGACTGTCAGGATGTCTATTGGTGAGGACTACATAGCTCCACAGTATTACCTCTCATTGCTGCTTCTTGGGAGAAGCAATTCAGGCCCGCCAAGGGAACAAAGTGTTATCATGACCGGATTTGAGCCTGAACTGAATTCTCTGCCACGCCCTTTGGTTAAAGATGATAACTACACATTTGTGTTTCAGAAGTAGCATGAGTCTGCTAAGAGGCGGTCAGGGTGTTTCTGGCTGGGCCAAGTGTACCACATGGTGGGAGATCAGACTGACTAGTTCATTCCAGGGCAGTGCAGCTGGAGTCATACACCAGTGGTGAGAAATCTGATTCCTTTCTCTTTTGCTAGCCACTTGTTCAGGGAAAAACACAGACAATTAGTCTGAAGTTAGGATGAAACTATGACTACCTTTCTATAATCAGGTCTTGCTAATGTGTGGTCAGCTTCCTTGGACGACTTTTCCCTCTGGCAGCCCTTTGCCAGATTTAAGATACATTCGCCCAAAGCAATCCTATATGTCTGAAGGGCTGTGGAGTTTAGGATATCCCAAAGACTGGTGTGCCCAACCTATTTGGTGCCCAACCATTTTTTGGAAACATCAAAGTATAAAACAATGTAAAACTAACATCCTAAGAACAGCCGTGAAAAAAGTGGATTTTCTTACTTTTTTCTTCGAAGATAGGTAGGGGGTGCAGAGTAAGGGAAAGATGCCACTGTTAGATGAGATTTGATGAAAACAGAAAGACTAGGCAATGTTGGGATATAACAAGCTGCCAGTGACAGAAACTGTCCCATTCCATTCTAAACTGTTCTGGCTGCACCTCAGAATAAAATTATGAAATTGGTGAAAAACCTGGCAATAGTATTAAGTTTCTCTAAGATTCTCCAGCTGCATATGGAAGCAAGTCCTATACATATCCTGAAACCTAGATTTACTGTTCAGTGGAAAATGCAGAAACTTAATAAACAAACAAGAAAGCCCAAACAAAATTGTTCTGCATCGAAATAAGCCCTCTAAATATTGAGTCTACTAGCATAAAAAGGAATTCTAAGACTTAGATTTTTCAATATGATGTTGATTAAGTTTGCTCAGCAGCTCTGCTTCTCGCCTCTCTGGTTCACAATAGGACTTCTAGAGGACTTCAGAGGCATGAATTCTACTCTGGGCAGGTGTCATGATATGTATGAACTCTGGCCATGGCATTATCAGACAGACATGTGGAGTGGGCAGAAAGTAAGCAATAACTTTGAAAAGCTTCTTGGTTTCTATTAGAAGTCTAGTGAAATTAAAAAAACTCCATATCCTGACCAAAGAAAAGGGTCACATGATTATCTCAGAATCCTCCTCTAGACTACACAAATGCTCCAGCAGTTCAAGCTGTCTCAATGCAGGTGCTGACTTGCATCCCTGGTCATTCGTGCAAAAGTGATGCCCTTTTAGCTTTAGGTGATTACAGTGCCCGTGTCTATTTCCGGATAATCACTGCAGAGTGACAATTCACATCCCGGAAACTGCACTAATGTGTGGACTACACCTAACCTAGAAACCTTAGTGTGATCACTTTTTCTTCTTAAAAGTGAGCTCAAGGTCCTTAACTCATGCGCGTGTGGCTACAATGCATGTTGCATGAGGTGAACACCACAACTAATTTATGTTGATTTTAATCAGTTAGGTGCTTAAGTCATTTGTTGGAGCTGTAGTTTAGCCTTATATCTGACTTGACTGTCCTTCAGATGACAGATAAGATGGCAGGGATGAAGATGATCTAAAGCACAGATGCACACAGGTACACAGGGAAAAAGATCTTGAGTAAGACCTCTAAGAGGAAAGACACAATATATCAGAGTCCTGCTGAACAGCTGTGGCCTGAAGAAATGAAACTCATACAGGGTATGAGTTATCTTTTACCCTGGAATAATCAGCTACCTCCTAGCTTACAGGTCTTCCAAACCTGAAGCACTCAGAAGGCTGGTACAATCCACACAAGAAGAAAGCTATTGACTCCCAGTGACCCACTGTGTAACTAACAATTAGTGGCTGGAGGAAGGCATTAGACCTGACAGCTGCAGTCTGACTGGAGGAATTTCTTCAGTAAGCAACTTATTCAGAGTCATTTACCTACCTGCACTCCCACGTGCACAGGACAGCCTGCCCAACAGATCATTGGGTCACAATTTATTTTGCTTTTGGACTCTATTACGAATGGGCACCCTTACAAGTGATATTTTTGAGAGGAAAACCACATTTTAATGGCATTGTTCAGTAGCTTCTTCTGTCAGTGTGCAGTTTGTACTTTGGCAGCAAGACATAAGATGGTGCAACTGGTACTTTCCAACAGTTCTTCCTGTCAAAGTCAGTGGAGATATTAGCAGAAGCTAATATCCTTCAGGATATTAGCTAATCAGAACCCTGAATAAGCTGCGGAGAAAAAAGCACCATATGTTCGAAGGAGATGAGTATTATGTAAATATAAGGCATAGAGACATTTTGCAAGTGGGCAGGCTGATCTCATTATTTATCTACAATTAAACTAAACTGTGGGGTCATATCATTATATTAGGTCTAGGAGATTAAAATCAGACTGTCTCTTTTTTTTTATTGTTTCTGTTGAAGTTTTGGAGCTTTCTTAATTCAGGTCAAAAAATGAGAGGCTTCCTCATAAGCATTTTAATTAACCAGCTGAAGAATTCTCTTGCCCCCAGAGATTCGCGGTACCAAATCCAGAGCTCAGACTGTCATATTTCATCTCAAATTGTGTTTGTGCTCTTTTATTCAAGTCAAAAACATAGACAGAAAATCAAACCCACCCGCCTCCCTCATTGACTACTTGGGGAAAAAAAAAAGTATTTTGCAAGTTTGATTTTTGACCTAAACCTGTTCTTTGCAACCCCCAGTGCATGAGGACCAGAATGTATGAGGAAAGTGACCCAAACCTGCAGAGGAAACCCTTTTGGCTGGACATTGTGGCTATGCACACTTTAACACACAGTTCTTTCCTGCCACCCATGCAATAGGGTCATCCAACTATCTCATGGCAGAGTAAAACCTCAGTCCTTTTGCAGGTCTGCTTGGTGCAATGTCCCCTGGGGAAAGGTGATCAGTTGAATGGTTGGGTTTCTACAGGGTGTGCTGCTCCTCAGGCAGATGAGGAGCTCCTTCCAGGTCTTTGCTGTCTCTTGCCCACATTTGCTAGGCTGTAGCAACTCTTGGCACCACTCCTGCGGCCCGCTGACCTTGCATTGCAGTTGCCCTTCAATCCGGCAGCTGTGTTCAAGGAGAGGAATCACACATCTCCAGAATGGATGTGGGGGAGAAAGGCATGCCCCCAAAGTCCCCCACTCCCTTGTATCCTCCTCTATGTGGAGCTGGCACAGATACTGCTCCTTTCCAACTTACGGGGAAGTGGCAAGCCGTAAGTAGGGAGGACATTGAAGACAAAGCATGGTTTTGGGAAAGGCAGCAGCTCCACGTGGTGGGGAGAGTGTGCTGGGCAGCCAGGCAGTTGTCAGCTGTCCTTGCAGCGGTAAGTAGTATCCCACCGCAGGAAAGGAAGTAGAGAACTTTCTTGTCATCAAGCTAGGAGCCTTTCAAGAATAAAAATGTAGTCTCAGGTAAATCAATATGGACTTTTATTTAGATACAATTTGCAATCAACCTTATTTGTTTCCCTGGTGCTCAGTAATTAAGAAAATGTTTAGAAGAATAGAATTCCTAAAATTCAGTGCCAAAATGCCCTTTTTTCTAGCCATGAAAAAAATCCTGTTAGGAAAAGAGCCTGTGTGCTAGCCTAGATGATATTAATGGTCCTGGACATGGCAAGGGTCAAGGGCAAAAAGTGCTGGTCAGCCTAACAAGGTTGAATACTGTAAAGAGATGCTGTCTGTAAAGAAACATGGTTCTTTGGCTGCAAATGTCTTATTTCCTCTTGTACGGAGATTTCTGATTACAGTAAAGACATTTTGAAATAAAGTATGATTTATGAGGAAGTGAATTGTAAGCAAAATGGGGTCCACCCTGCAAGAGACACCCCATAGCATATTAACAAAACAGATTTAATTTTATGAGGAAATATGTCATTTGACCAGATTTGCTGGGATTTCCTGTCATCGTATTTCAGTTTTTGTCTCTTACAGTCCTCCTTCTCAGGGACAGTCCCATGTGAAGCAATTACTTGGTGAAGGATAGCTGTCTCTCCCTCAGTGGCTTTACACATAGTGTCCAATACTCACTGTGATGTCTGACTTGGGAGCAGGAATGAAATCAACTTCTGTCAGATGCTGAAGGCCACCAAAGTTGCAGAATTTTTCATGTTTCCTCCACTTTGCTCGTTGATTCTGGAACCAGATCTGGATACAGGCAAGAAAGACAAGGCACAGATATTAACAGAATATGAAGGAGAAACTTCTCACAGCCAACTCTTTCTCTACTATCTTAGTAAGCACGAGGAAACATTGATGTCCAGCTCAGCAGAACTAGGGAAATGAATCTAAAGGAAAACATTGGGTTTGACACATTGAGTGAAACATTGCGTTTCACTCTTTGCATAGCATGTGGGATCTCTGGATTATCGTGACAGACTCTTTTCTACCTCATCTTACAGAAGGTCTAGAATCACCCCGTTCCAGGAAAAACAGTGTTGCAGGTTTTCCAGGGCTCCCCTGGGAAGGCAGATCCTTCTGTGGTCAAAACTGTGCAGCAGTCAAGACACATGGGATTAAATAATCATTTTGTTTTCTCTAGGAGGTGTGATATATTGCATGACAGTGCTCTTTCACCCTGTTTCTAGACATATAGATTGAGAAAAGATCTACCTAGATACTTTGCTGGGCTGCAATAAAAATATGCCATCAGTGCAGATGTAGCAACAGTGTTCTTCCTATGTTTAACTGGTAGCACTTTGAAATTCACATAAGGGACCTAAGCAAAAGACCCAAGGGGATCGCTCAGCAATCTGAGTGTGTTGTCTGCCATCTCTTTTGCAGAGGAAACCAGACAAATAATTTTCTTAGGGAAGTTTCTCTCATCTCTTAGCTGATTTGACCAGTCTGACTTTTGGCAGAGGCATACATGTATTTATTGTGCAGCTGCAGTACTGCATCTTGCCGCATTGCTGTGAAAAGTTGAATCTCCCTTCCACTGTAGTTTCTTGGTGACTGAAGGACTTGCTGTTTAAATGTAAGCAAGTGGTTCACAAGAATGCAAAGTGTTAGTGATCAAAGTCAGATGCTACTGGATGTATATACGCATGTATTTTAAACCAAATAATGAGCAACTCAATTATTTCTGCATTTTTTGCCCAGGAACTAATGAGAATGTCAGGAACCCTCTGCTGTGTTGCTTATAGCAGTATCTGAGGTTACTGAGAGGACAGTTTTATTTAAGTGGTTTTGCATGTGTTTGAGAGCTGCTTAGTCTGTATGAACTCCTCTATTCCCCTTCTGCCATGCAGGGGTAAAATGATGAAATAGCACCATTTAACACTGATAAAGTGCTTGAGGGCAAATGGGGGACAGAAGCCAACATTCAGCAACTGAAATGCTCCTTCTAAAGTCTGCACATGGGTTAAAGTTCTCACTTCATGTACTTTTTTTAATAAAGTCAAAGCTTTTGGTAGTTCTCAGACCAAACTGATGCCTTAAGGAGTATGCTTAAGATTTGAGAATTCACTGTGGCTGGGTGGCTGGATAGCTTAGAATGTTAAGGGCAGAGAACGGCCTGTCTTTCAGTTTGCATTCTTCTGTATAGATAAGGGAGGTAGCAAGTCAAAACATAAGTGTTAGGCTTCCAGGTCTGGTAGGGGCTGGACTGGGTTGGGGATAGGTAATAAGGGACCATCCTGTTGGGTGTTTAAGGGGCACAATAGTAAGGTGTGATTTAGTTGGGTAGCATGTGATGGGTGGACACTGGAGGTTATAAAAATGGTGAGATTGTTATGAATTTCCTCTTTGGATCGTCGGACATCGCCAGTAAAGCTGCGCTCTCCCTTCACTGCGTGTTTGGGTCATTTTCTTATCTCGCCCTACCGGCAACAAAACTGCTCTTTTTTGCCTAACCAGCTTTCTAACACACCCCTAAAATGATTTCTCAATGCCCACTTTTCCAGTGTTCCTGAGCTATGGCATTGAAACAGAGCACAATATTCCCATGTGTGTTCATAAAAAGTCACACCAGGGGCAAATACTTCCTTAATCCTGACTGAGATTTCATGAAAGACTCATTTGCCCTCTGAATGATCAGTAGGTTGTCCAATGACACAATGACTAAAATAGAGTGCAGAAGCAGGGTGGTGAGCCTCATATTGTAGGAATGGCCTCCATTCATTTTACTAATTATGTAGTTCAGCTTCACCATTGTGTCAGTAAATGGTTTCTATGAGATGTTCCTTTGAAATGTTGCCGTGAGACACCTCTTGCAG
Source organism: Neodrepanis coruscans (assembly GCA_013400695.1). Lineage (NCBI taxonomy): Eukaryota > Metazoa > Chordata > Aves > Passeriformes > Philepittidae > Neodrepanis > Neodrepanis coruscans. Next base: position 16,471 of record VYZS01043890.1, on the reverse strand, counting down.
ACCTAGGTTTTTGTCAACTAGCAGATGCCATTTGATCTGCTCAGTTTTCTTGATTCAAGCAGGTTGTAGGACCAAGGCAAGGTCTTTACAGTGTCATACCATCAATGTTCTTACCTTTATGAACCCAGTACATAGAATTATAGAACCGTAGACTGATTTGGGTCAGAAGGGACCTTTTAAAGGTGATCTAGTTCCAACCCCTCTGCTGTGAGTAGAGACATCTTTCACTAAATCAGGGTGCTCAAAGGCCCATCCAACGTGACTTTGTATACTTCCAGTGAATAGTTCTCTGGGCAACCTCTTCCAGTGTTTTGCCAGTCTAACCATGGAGAATTTCTTCCTTATACACAAACTAACCCTACCTTCTTTCAATTTAAAACTGTCACTCATAGTCTCATCATAAAAACATGAATTTGACAACCTCTATTTTCCACAATCCAGAGTTGATAAGCATTAAATATATTACCCTTTCTTTAACTCTTTGTTAACAGAGACTCATATCATCTTTTTCACAGTTTTGCCAAAAGCCAATGTTTGGCTGACAGGCCAGTCATTATCCGGTTGTCCTATTTACCCTTTAAGTAGTGACACAAAATGACATTTCTTCAAGGCCCCTGGAATGTCTCTTGTTCTCCAGGACTGATTAAATATCAACCCTGATTGTCCAAAGTGCTTCTCAAGCAGATTCTTAAGAACTGCTAGAGGTAAGTCACTTAGATATCTGGATTTAAACACATTTGTCTGTAGCTGTTGCTGTTCAACACTGTCTTCCTTACCTGATGTATTTCCAAGGATAGAACAGAAATTATGGCTGAACATCTTTGCTATTTATGTATTATCCTTGACAGTCCTACTGTTTCTATAAAGTAACAGATCAATATAATTGATTGCTTTGGGTTTTGTTGTTTTGATTCTGATTGACTTTTATTGAGTTTTTGATCTATCATTTTTCTGATCAAAGCTTTGACCTGCATCCTTCTGCTTTGCTTATTAGTTTTTTATAATCTCTTGTTTCTATTGTTTATTCATCCATCCAGTGTGTAGGCATGCACTCATGGAGCGATATAATTTCATCTATTCACTTACAGTATTTCACAGCACTCATACCATTTTTATTGATTGGAGGACACAAGGTTTTTCATTCGGTTACCCGATGGTTGTCCACTTTTTTTTCCCCCAGTTAGATTATCTTTCTGAGGTGATTTGATTTATATCACTTTTAACTTCATCAGAACTATTATTTCAAAGTACCAAACACGCAAATTCTCAGTATGCTATTTAGTTTATAGGTGACAAATGCAATCAATCAAAATTATAACAACCTGTAACTTGCACCTAAGTTACTGCTAATTTTTAGTTCTGTGGCTGATTTCCCTTTATCAGCTAAGATGAAGTTAAACACAGAATTTCCTATGTCATGTGTAATACTATCTGAACTGGGAATTTGCCATCTGCAATTCATACATGAGAGGTTTTTCACTTCCTTCATTTACATCTCAGGTTGATATTTCCCCTTAATAATTTGTTTTTATTGTTCCCCACACAGATTATAAATATTTTTTTAAATGGAAATATGCCCTGTTCTTTCGTGTGGTTTGTTGTTCTATTGGGAACACTGACTAGTAGCCCAGCTTGTACTTTATGCCATGAGAAATGCATTGTTGGTGCATTGATATTGCTAAGGGGCGTATTTTGTCTATGTAGTTCCAATTTTCCCTGTCACCTGACTATGAAGCAATATCATCATGATTAGTCAACAGTCCCAAGCATGTCATAGTTAATGAACTGCTCCATGTTGAACTTTGATTGTTAGAGTGGGATATGTGCATAGAAGTACACCAATGACTCTACAATTACGGCAAATACCAAAACTGCCTTGTGCAAAAATTATCACAACAGTGCCTGGTAAACAACACCAAATGCCAATACATAGTGCTTATGTATGTTTTAATGTAGCACATTTCGTATGCAGTGAACATTTGGGGTCAATTTTTAGCTGAGCCAGCAAGACTACATCACAACTGAGGGGAAACTGGATTACTTTCTGTGCACTGAAATTACTACTGGGCATTTATAGCCTGTGATATCAAAATACAGAACACTAAGAAAACATTTTCATTTGGGCAACTATTTTCACACTTTTTGAGACCCTGTGGAAGATGGATGTGCATGACAGTTTGTACTGGATGAATATTAGCCTATAAACATTTGACAAATGATTAATAATTTTTTTCATAAATGGCCGCTCTGCCACTACAGAGTCCAACAGGTTGCTCGTAACCATCTGTAACTCCTATTTGCTATGCATTTAGTATGCTTAGAGCTCCTGTTAACCCTTTGATTAATCCCATTTTATTAGTCACAGCTGGGTGACAAATACTTCTTGCCCTATTTGTAAAAGGAGAACAGTGATACTGGCCTTGCCCATAAGGTAAGAGAGAGGTCACATAATTCATTAGCATTGTCACCCAGGCATAAACCATTAAGAATGTACTCTGAATAATGAATTGCTGCAGTGAACATAACCTTTTGGAGACACAATATACCTGAACTCTGGCTTCTGGGAGGTTTATCTTTGCTGCCAGTTGATTGCGAATATGGACATCCGGATAGTGAGTCACTCGGAAAATCTTCTCCAGTTCCTGGAGCTGCTCAGCTGTGAATGTTGTCCGGATTCTTCGTTTCCCTTTCCTCTCAACTGTAAAAACAAAGGAAGGTGTATTACTTTTTACACAAAAAGGTTACAGGACCACAAGAAGATTCAGAGATCGAGCAATTTCTTTAAATTGCTCTGCAGCTTGGATGACATCTACAACACATTCTCGAAATGTACTTACAACAGGTGAATACCTCCTGACCCAGCAGCGAATGTGAATGAACTCCTTTATTATTAAAGGAATGAGTCAAATATGTCCATTTGCAGTGCTAATTCATGGATCCATTCCATGATAACAGCTACAAACCCCTATGTACTTTAACCATACTAGCCCTGCAATGGGTTTTTCATCAGTCCTTTAGTGTTGGACCAACAATTGAACCCTATTTGCTCATGTCTGCCACATGCACACATCTGTTGCTAATTTATAATCCCTTATTAACTATTTGTAAAGAACATGGAAAATGAAAATGGAAACGTAAATGGAAAGAAAGAATAGATATCACACTTTGCCTTGGTGCTGTTCTCATGTCTGTAGTGAATGACCATCTTTCTTTCAGCTCATAAGTATTCACAGCATCACAGAATGGGTAAAGTTGGAAGGGACCACAGGGGGTCATCTGGTCCAAACTCCCTGCTCAAGCAGGGTCATCCTAGAGCATATTGTACAGTGTTATGTTGATGGTTCTTGAATATCTTCAGTGAAAGCAACTCCACGACATCTCTGGGCAACTTTTTCCAGTGCTCATGTTTTCTTGTTGTACTGATCTTACCAAGCTTTCCTCCAGCTCCGAGGTATTCTGTTGTCACTCTACCAATTTGGATTAATTTTCTCCTCCCAACAAGATCAAAGAGTAGCCAAAATGCGTGAATGCTATGTAAAGAAGTCAACCATTACAGATTGACTGACCATACCATTCCTTTCAGCAGCAGGGATAGCCAGCAGTTTAACTCTGTAGTTACAAAGTAAAGGTTTTCTTCTGACTGAACCATTGTGATGTGCGGACTTTCTAAACAAGCTTAACTTTAAGAACTTAACCTCAAGAACAAGGCCTTAAAATTTGCATGCTGTGAATTCCTAAGGGGCCTCCTAGACTACTCCATTCCTTCACCTTCTGTGGTATGACCACAATAAAGACTTCCCTTAACATTCCTCTACTCTTTTGAAAACACCCTCCTATAACAGGGTATTTTATTTAAATCATGAACTCTGTATAACACTTAGTGTAAGTTAGAATAAGGTCTAGGTTGCTCTGAAATTATGTTGAAGGGCTGATACTTTGCAAGGAGGAGAAGGAGGAAAGAGGAGCAGAAGTGAGTTCTAAGGTAGCTGATCTGCAGAACATGGAGTTCAGCCTCATCCCAAGGCTGGAATCCTCTCTGATGCACAAATAGAGTATCTTCTAGCTGACACTGAATGATCAGCAAAAAAAGCCATGGCCCAAGCTGTTATGCGGTGAAAGGATGTTCTCATTTTTAAAATGTATTCTTTCCCTTTTCCTTCTCCACGTAGAAAGGGGGAGAGAGTTGGTTCCAGGGTTTTTTTCTGGGGGGAGGGAAGACCAAGAGGGCTGTTTGGTTTTCAGGGGTTTGGAAGCAGAGGGAGGCAGTTGCTTTCAAAACCTTGTTTTGTCTTTTATAAGAAAAGCAAAGCAGACAGGCTCTGGTACCTTGCAAACATGGACCCTCGCCCGGTCTCCTGCAGCCCCCACAGCTTTCCCTGTGCAGCAGTGGCTCCTGTCCACAGAGCAGTCCCATCTTGGTGTATGCAGGGTGGCGGCACCTCCCGTGGCCCCCCCGTTGGTCCCGCTGGCGGTGCAGGCCAACAGGCGGCTGCGGGAGGAGGCAACACCCCCTTCCGCAGCTGAAAGGCAGTGGGGCAGTTGCGGCGGTGGAGCTTGTGGCACAGGGCAGCCGCGAGGCTGTCTTGCCTGGTCTCCAGTCCCGCAGGAGTGGTGGCACCACCACCACTGCTCAGGCCGTTTCCAGTGGCTCCTGGCCTGTCCGTGCCAACAGTGTGGGGTGGCAGCACAGCGCTGGGGAGCGGCAGCTGCCCCGGCATGGGTGGTGCTGAGGAGCAGTGGTGGGTGCAGCTCCCAGCTCTCCCTGCCTGGCTGTGAGAGCGTGGCTTGACCCACACCTCTGCAGTTCGGTGTGGTGCTGGCAGCAAGCACAGCTGCTGGTGTCATGTGTGCACTGGCAGTGGGCGCATGATGGCGGCAGCCCTTGCAGTGGGTGGGCCGCCTCCTGCAGTGGCCATGGTTGGTGCGCAGGGCGAGGCCAGCCCAGGCTGACGCTGCTGTGCGGATCTGACCGGGGGTGGCAGAGCACAGTGCTGGCAGTGGACCCGGGGCTGGCCCCAGGGCCCTCAGGACGCCCCACGGTACTGACAGATGTGGCGGTGGCAGCTCTTCCCCTCAGCAGGCCGCAGCCATGAGGCATTTTGCTGGGAACGCCACCACATTCCCTCGTGGTGAAGTCTCAGGGAGGGGGAGATGCCCAGTGCCATTAGTCAATCAGGAGGCAGCTTGCCCCAGAAGGGTGCCCTGAGATCATGCAAGAACGGGCACCCCACAAAGCCAGAGGCACAGAAGCCCTGCCCTCTCTTCAGGGCAAGGCTCTCATTCCAGCTGCATCTTGGCTCATCTCCTCTGCCCTCTCGGCTCTTTCCTGCGACCCGGGCAGCAACACAGCTGAATTGACAGCAGAGGCAGCACAGGGCTGAGGACCATGCTGCCCACCAGCTGTGGTATCTCTGCCCTTGGGGCCCCAGGGTTTTCTTTTTATTGTTTCTATTTTCCAGGAGCCCTGGAGCAGGATCAACACCATCCATGGGCCAGCCTCCCTCCTCCCTTTGGTCCACCAGCCCAGCAACCAGCCCTGGGAGCATAGTTTGTCCCCTTTGCGCATTTATTGTCGGGGTTGTTTTTGTTGTTTGTTATGATAAATCTCTGGGTTGTTGTTACTCTATTGCAATCTCTTGTCCCTTTTATAACGCCCCCTAGCATCTGTACCAGCACACAAGCATAGTGAGTCACAGGGTCTTTTCTACTGAGATTGGAAAACTGCAGCCTGATAGGACCATAAAAATTCTGATATCATTTGTGACTATGATGAGCTTGCTATTCAATGACCTGAAGTAATTGTCAGTGAAACCATGTTGCTCGAGGAAATGACTGTTTTGAATAATGGCTTTTGGTCTTCCATGGTCTGATGACAACTGCCAATTCATACTATGTAACTGGATGCATAATCTTCCTAATGGGAACAGTTAACCAGCAGTCCCTCAAAGAGACTTCCCCCCCCACCCTTTTTTGTTTATTCATTAGCATATGCTTTTGCTTTTGAGGACTAAAATTGTAAAAAGGTAACTAAAAGCCTAGGCCAATACAAAGTGGTCTCTGCGCTCACCAGTAAATGACATTTTTCATTATGTAATCAGAAACTCATTGTGCCTCTGTTGACACAGAAAATAAGGAACAAAAATTCCGTTCATTGACTTGGTAGGAAGGAGCATGGGACAATACCACTACGAATATTTCATCTTTTCTAAACCTTTTGGGTTCTTTGAAAGGAAACCACTCATGCAAGAATAACTGAAGAGCATCATTTATGATAAACACTGTCAATAGTACTGGGTCTAAGAAACAGTCTAATAAAGCTGATGTTCAACACAGTTAAATCCATATCATTAGACTTTCCACCAGACTATCAAAGTACTATTCATCAAACTGCAGCACTAGCATAAGCCCCAACAAAAAAATGTTATTTGCACTGAAACTTGCTGGCATTACTTGGGTAGAGACTTGAAATGAGAAATATTTTTGTGTGTTTATGAAGGTGGGAATGGACACTGTCTCCTAAGAAGCCCTGACTACATCTACTTGAACCCTCCCAAAAGATGGATATAAGGGGGATTTATTGCTATATTCAATAAAAGAGAAATATCAGCACTGACAATATGAATCTCAGAACATTACATCCCCTGTAGGTATGGTAGGGTTCACAGTTCAAAATGGTGTTTCTTGTCTGGAAGATTTTCACTCACAACTCCATGTGGGGACTGGCCTCCATATCCTCCTGGGAGATACTCCAGAGAGGTAAGACTGAGTAACAAGATGATATTTTTTTCAAGTACATTATATTCTATCATACAACAATGATTCTCCCTGCTGTATTTGTATCAATACAATTTATGCTGTCTACATTTCTCTACTGCAAGGCAATTCATGTAGCAGATCCTGACAACAAGTGAAGTTTGCCCTAACCTTGCCATGGTTAGAAATTTGATACCTCCCTGAGATGTCTTGTATGTCTCCCTGAACACTGAGCTGAGTTCCTACTTCTCTCCAGGGTAGAAGACTGGCTCTACAAACCTGGGAGAAGCTGCAGTCTACCTCCAGCAATTCTAGAATAAAGCAAAAAATCCGAGCTCAAACAGTGATCAACTCCTTGTTCCTGTGGTCTCAACTGTACAAAAAAATCTGGGATGCTAGTAGAGTTCTTGTTCTGTCGGGCTTTGTATCCCCAGACAGTCTATGCGCCTTCTAATATTCAGAAAGCTTCAGGAGAAAGAAAACAAACCTATCTACATCCTGGAAGATTTCTGAATTAGCAAAAAAACACTACCGTATTAGATTAATGAATATAATTTAATGACTCTGCAAAACAAGAAAGAAACTGTCTACACTTTAAAACCTAAGATGTTGTACCAAATAATAACAAAAAGGTGTATTTTAGTGTTCTATCAGAATACAATAAATGATAATTTAGACCAGTAAAAACCCTTCTGTCTCATACACAAACCAGACTTGGTTAAAAAAATTGTGATGACTGAACTGAGCCTTGATGGGATTGAAGTAAATGCCAAAGATTAGCAGGATCAGACCTCATCGTGATGGGCAAACAGCAATAATCAGTTATTTTCTGTAAGCATATACAATGACAGCTATCACCTCTTCTATATAATATCACAGCTCAGGCAAGACTTTTTAGTGCCCAAACTAGAGACTACTATCTAGCCAGAATGGATTGGTTTAAATTACTAGACAATGCTACCTTTAGGACTTCTCTATATAGAGTATGTTCATGCACACCAGAGACAGAGGTGGTAATTTAGGTATCTACCCTTGGCTATCAGCTTAAGAAGTTGTGGGTACTGGCAGGACACTTGGTGCAAATTTATTGGATTAATTACCTAGACAGATTCAATAAATCAGCTGTCACAAACAATGCAGGACAGGGCTGAGTTGTGGAATAAACTCAGTAGTGAAGATCACGAGATTAGAAGGAGCTGCAAAATCTACAAAGAGTATATGAGGATGAGAAGAAAAAGGTTGTACAGAGCTGCTGTAAATTTGGGAAGAAACATTTTGTTGAGCTGTAACGTCTTACTGTAACTGAGAGATTCCTTGAACCACACAGTATTTTATGCTGCTGGAAATGGGATGGACAAGGGATCTGTCAGATAATAACTCACTATATTCTGTCCTAGTGGCATCAAAAAAGTATACAGAACTAGAGAACACAGCTTCAGAAAGAACTGGCTCGTGAGTTTCTGGTGTCTCCTATCAGCTTCTTTGGTATGAAAATGACCCGGATAACTTGGCGATGGGCAAAACACCCCTATCAGTTCACTCTGGTATCTTCCACACTTCTCTGTCTTGAAAGAAAAGTGTCTTTCTTGTTTTACAGATGAAAGTCTTATGTAACGGAAGGGTCAACATAGTGCTCAGAAGTGTCAATCTTACTGAAACCAGATTTTTCAAAGCTGAAACTCATCAGATTGAACAAAATACAGTAACATGGGGTCATTTATGGGCCAGTAGAGACTGAAGGACAAGCTTTGATTTCAACGAGAAATGAAATTAAATTGCTAGCAAAATAAACTCCTGTGAACTAATCAAGGCTTTTGCCAGTAGAAACTCTAGAAATGTACTTTTTTTTTTTCTGTAAGTAACCAGTCATTAAATTTTTTTTTTTTTAAACTATTAAGAAATAAAAAAAAATCTGGGACTATGTGTTAACATTTTCTCTTAGAAGATGAAACTTTCTCTGACTGTAGCTTTGATACTTCCCTTTGCCTTGGGACCTTAGCTCAGAGATCCCATAGCAAACAACAGCATTCAGAATTACAGCCTAATAAAGAGTGTGGGTGGAAGATATAAGACTAGAAAGTGTTGAAAGTGTAACATTGGCTTTTCAAATGTGGTGATAGGTTCTCTGGGGAAATAAGACTCTGTCTGAGTTTCCTGAGCTATTTTTTATGTAAAAGCTGGGATATTCAAGTGCACTTTTATGCTCTGTGAAAGTCATTTACAGGTTAGCTGACTGCTGAAACCAAGCCTGAAAATACCAGGCAGCTAAATATGCCAGCATTTTCAGATGCTAAGAGATATACAGCTGTCTATACATTGCCTTGCTGTTGACATTGGACAGGCCAGATTCTCCAGGCTGATAAAGCAGTATAGCTCCTTTTAATTCAGTAGCAGGCTCATTTGTCCTCTGCAGATATGCTTTATTACTAGGTCAGACTTGGAGCAAGTTGGAACAATTGAACTTTGTAGAAACAGAGACTCATCTTGAAGGTGCAGAATGGAAGGATGGGATCAATGTCTTCAAGTTGCAGCAAGGAAAATTCTGATTACATAATAGTAAAAAATGTTTACTCTGTGAAGGTAATTTGATGTAGGCCTGGAGAGGTTGTGAAGCCTCAGACCTTGGAGATATTCTAAACTTGACTGGACAAAGGTTGAAACAACCTGATTTAAGCTGGGCCTGCTTAGATTTGTGGTCGGACAAGACTATCTCCTGAGGTCTCATTGAATTTATTTTTTTAATAGGATTACTGACCTCCAAATACTCACATGGAGGAAAGCCACCTCATCTTCCCTTACTTAAAAATTAAGGATGTTTAAGGCTTTAATACTATGCATAGCTCAAAGAGTCTGATTTTCAGTTGCATATATAGAGTTTTAGCTTTGCATATTATGTCTTTCTTTCACTGTCCTGTACAACACAGTTTCAAGATATTAGAAATACGAGCAAATCAACACTGAATACTTCTGCTTGTAAATGTTTGTTAACGTTTATAGTTTGTTAAGTAAAAGTTGTGCAGCTGAAACAGTGCTATACTTGGGGCAAATTTCTTCTGGGCTATAATCTCTAGTAGGCAAATAGCCTATGTTAAACCTTGCACTGCTGTTCTCAGCTGTCTTACATATCTGAACGAGCTAGAAAAATGCTACCTCAGGGAGATCTCTGCAATTGCATCCCCCATTTGCCCTTAGCCCCTTAGCAGGCTAAGATTGTATCAAGCCTACTTTGTCCCATTACATGAGTGCATACACTGGAGCAATGAGGGATTAAAACCCAGGAGAAAGGTTGGAAATCAGTGCTGCCACATACTTGCTTTGGAGTAGGAAATCTAGGTAGATGAAAACTGGTAGAATCAGTTTATCTTGCTGCAATCTTCTTTGTAATTTCTGGACAGACACCCTCTCACAATATAGCCAGATCCAAAGATTTTGCTTTGTCTTTGACAAGGAGAAAGCAGTTACATAAGCAAGCAAATGTCTTTAGCTACATATCCACAGAAGTACATTTTTCTCTATGTAACAAAGTTAGCTGTATCATTTTTTTTCCCAGAAAGAAACTCACGTGTGCTGAAAAAGGACCTCATTATATCTGGTTAAGTTCTGTTTTCTCCTTTTTGTCTTTATAAAAGAAGTTCCTTTTTCTCTCATCTTTACAATTCAGATATATGGGTCTCCCAGCCTTCTCATAGCTTTTCTGAGCGTTGTTCTCTTGTGGTGACATTCTGCTCTTGGCAGACAGCCCCACAGGAAAAAACCACAGTTGCAACCCTATCAAAGTGTTATTACACAATGCTGATGTCATCAGGACAAAATGTGGTTGTCTGTGTACAGAGATGTGCCCATGGCAGTCCCTCTCCTAGTTAAAGAGGTGACTCACAGCTTCCAAAAGAGCTTGTGCTGCAATAGTTAGGCGGGAGTATTGCAGTGTAGCTAATCTTTATTAAAGTGGTTTTTCAGCCATTGTTGAGAAGAGTACTGGCATAGCCAGTGAGACTGATCCTAACTGGGTAGGTACAATGTGCTCCACATAAATCCTCTTGCTAGTGAAATGCCACATTTAGCATCCAGCTGCTGACTGTTCAGGCACTGCCAAAGTTAAGACTGAGAAGCACAACTTGAACTTCTAAATTCTTGATTTCCTTCCTTCAGTTCACAACTCATTGACAGAGAGTTGCTTCCACCCTGGTGCCAAATGCAGTGCCTAATCACCTGACAGCAAGACTGAAATGCAGAGAGGTACAGACTTCAGGTGGTGTGAGCAGGAATACTAAAAATATCAGACTAGAAAGCTCTATAGGCAAGGTTTACAGTGGTGGCCAGGGATGTTTCTTAGTCTGCTTGTCAGAGAAGTTGCAAGGAGTAGACGGTATGTATGAAACCATTCATGTGAACAGTACGTTGTGGAGGATTGTGCTCACCATCACCTGAACCCCCAGTGAATTTGACCTTTCTTGTCTGCCAGCAAAGTGATGACGGTGTTTACAAGTACTGCTGCCTGAAATGGTGTTGTGCATAACTCTGGCACAGCCAGCAGTCAGCAGAATATCTGAAGCATGAAACATGCAGGCCATTGGTTTGTGGGATCACAAACTGACAGCGTTGTGCGTCAGTTTCTGTTACCTGATATTATAGAATCATTAAGGTTGGAAAAGACCTCCAAGATCATTGAGTCCAATCATCAGGTCTGTATCCAGGCTAAAGAGCCTGCATCTTCATGAACTCCTTCAGGATAATGTAGATTTGGGGTAGCTGCAACTATATGTTCCCCATTCAGTTAAATTTCAAGCTTGACATGTACTTGCAGTGAATTTTTAGCCATAATCAAGCTTCACCTTAAAAGCAGAGGCCAGCCTAAACTGATAACGGTTCTCACCAAGGATAACAGGTTCCCCACTACTCTTCCCACACTCTCTGGTCCAATCCCTTTGTGAGAAACCAGTCATTTACCCAGGGAGAAAGCCGAGCTTATTGCAGGTTACACAGACATCTTGTTTTCTACTTTATTCCTGCTTTTTGGGGTTATTCATACCTGCAAACACCTAGACATCAATCAGACATGCTTATTTACATCCCTGCTTCAGAGTTGGCTCCAAGAAAGCATAACTGCATCACTTGTTTGGTATGTAGTCTCTGCTGTTTCCCATTTAAGCACAAAGGGCTTGCTAATACAGTAAGTAAAATGCCTGCCCTCAATTTAAAAGAACAGTAATTAAAAAGTACCATATCCCAGGGATGTAATGAAAAGTTCTAGGACAATTTAGAGGAAACCAATAAGTACTCTTTAAGACCTTTGAAATAAACTTAGGAAGATGTACCATCAAGTTTATGGGTGGCCACATTACACAGATTTGACTAGCAGGCACAAATTAACCTCTGAGTACTGTGTAATGTAGCCTTTGGATCCAAAATTCACAGGAAAGAAGGGGCTGCTTGAGCAAATCATGGAATGCTAACATTTATTTTAACTAAATGAAACCACAAACCGTGAAGAAAAACACAAACAGAA